>ML994177.1:0-33279 GCA_010093945.1 Delitschia confertaspora ATCC 74209 | reverse complement strand
CAGGTGGTGCGCTCCTTCATAGATCTTACTCTAGCTTTAAGCGAGAGGATACTATACATTTGAATCAGTAGGTGTCATAATAGAGAGTAGAAACCTCGAGATTTACGAACCCTCAATTACAGTGAAAAGATTTTCTATATAGAAACCAAAAAATGACCGACTTCTCTACTTAGTAATAAATACATTAACAGGAAGAGGTAAACAAGATTGCCTAACACCGCAATATAAAATCTACCTTATATACCTTTACCCCCTTTTCTTTTAAAAAAATTACCACGCAGCTTAAAACTATCACTCACTCTGAAAGAAACTTACAACACCCTGGTTCCCCTCTCAAGCACCCTGACACTCAAAATTAAACGTCCCCAACTCCGCCCTCCCCTTTCCCTTACTCTTCTCATTCAAACCCCCATTACCTGTCACAACCACTGTACTCATCTCTGCACCAACCGAAGCCTCGACATCCCCCTCCTTCTCACGACTCGAAAACAGATCCTCAGGAAATGGAAACAAAGTCCTCCGCTTAGGCGGGCTTTTTTCAGACGCATTCCGCCATACCTGCGCTGTGATATCTTTGCCTAACGTCTCAATGATAGGGGTCGCGATAGGCAGGATCAGAAAAATGACAGTATAAGATGTCATGCCAACAATGGTGACGCTGATGCCGTAGGAGAAGTCGCGCTCCGCAAGCACGATAAGAAGCCAAGAGCCCCAGGACCAGAAGACGATACCGTGAAGGAGGTATATAGTAAAGATATGGGGGAACAGGAAAAGAAAGATGCGGAAAGAGAGAATGCTTTGAATGACAATGGATAATTCGACAATGGCTTGGAGTCCGGCCGCGAATAAAAGGCCGTTGAAGCGGGGGACGTAGTACACTGGGTAGCCTGCATTCGGCGTATCTCCGATTGGAAGCCCGGATGAAGGGTCGGGATGGAGGTTGTGTTCGTAGACGGCGAAATTGAAGTGGGTCCAGCTCGGCAGGACGTTGGCAGCAAACCCAAGGGCGACGCAGATCCAGCAGAAGATCATCAGAGGGTAGTAGGCTGCTCGACGCTTGTACAGCCATGGTTTGTAGTGATATGTAATGTCGAGGTCGGCAAGAAGAAGCCCGAACCAGAGATAGGAACCCCAAGATTCTGCGTACCAGTGGTTTGCGATACAAAAGGCGTAGTACAAGAAGCGCTTCCACGCAGTTTTTATCTCGTACACGACTATAACGCCAGTGAAGACTAGCCATGAGCCTTGGAGTTGCACCGCAATGGTCCACAACACTCCTGTACAAAAGTGGAACGTTATTTGGGGGACGGCGTTGGGAATTAAATAAAGCAACTCAAGTATCTCGCTGATAAAGTGACCGATGGTCGGGAAGCGTGTTACGTACGGCCACGTGGACCAAGTAAGAGAGGGTATGTACCGGAGGTAACTTGTGATCCCGCAGTCTATCAGGAAATATTCAAGGAGCGCGACAGCCGTTATGGGAATCATAAGTCGTGGACACCTCCGAACGGCCCCTTTAGCAATGGCTTTGAGGTCACCTGATTTGAGGTACGGAGATACGAGAAAGCGTGTCGAGGTGGTAAAAAAGACACCCAACCACATTTGGTTCAGAATGAACGGAGAGATTATCTTTTGGGCCCAGTATTCAGACTTGTAATGGATCGGTGCTCCAGGAATGACCATGGCAGGTACAAAAGTCAGACCAAAGTGCATGACGGTTACGAGAATAGCACAGAGTGCCACAAGTCCAGCCAAATGATCGATCCTGTCTCGTGCGGGAGGAGGTATCGCCTCGGTCACCGCTGGATGGCCTTCTGGAGGTGTGCATACACCCTCTTTCCCTTCAAGTATCGTTTGAACTTGAACAGCTGGAAAGGGTTTCCCGAAACTATTTTTTGAAACATTCTTGGATTTTTCCACGGCAGTACTAGTTCTGAGCTCTTTCTCCTCAGTTAAGTCGGTCATCGTCGTATTAAAGTCGCTGGCATAGGGAGAAAGAACCCGTAAGGTTGTCGCATCGCTGTCAAAGCGGAGCAGAGAAGGAGGTCGCGAACTCTCGCCTTGATTCGTGGCAGCATGTAACGAGTTTACCGCACTGTCTTTGGCAAGAGGGATGTCGTCTTCGGATTCTTGCCACTGTGGTCCATTCGCGGAGGAATCCTGACTCAAACCTAAGGAAGGACCGTCACTTCGCCGTTCATTGGAGCTGTTGTCGGACTTTATCGATTCTGCTTCAGAGTTAAATAATGTCTCGTCGCTCTTAGAAGGTGCGGAATGCTTTTGTGTAGCACTGATTGAAGAATGTCTCCAGGGCGCGCGACGCAGGAATGTGTGAAAGAGCAAAAGGGAGGAGAAAGAAAGACATATGACGGATACCCATAAAGCGGGCATCCTTTTGAGGTCCTTCTTTTTGTTTTGTTTCCATTTCTGTGTGGCTCTCTCGGGGTATGCACTTGAACCGCGGAGTGAGACATCGTCCACAGAACACGCATCAGACAACGAGCAATCCTTCGCAAACGAGTCACGTTCTTCTTTGGTTGTCAGGGAAGAATTGAAGAACAAACGCGCCCAACCGAGCTTCGCCCCCGATTGTTGTCGTGGTGGACCTTCCATTGAGTATTGGTTTCCGGTAGACCAGTGCTTAAAGTACAGCGGGGCAGGAACGGAGGGAAGTCCGGCGTTCTCCTTGCGGGAAATAGAGCGCGTCAAGTTGCCCCCAACATAAAATCTCACATAGTCTTTGGTCCAGTCGATCCGGTATTCGGTAAACTCCCATGGATTGATGCTGCCATTGCTCGAAGCCCCTTGAAGCACCGTATAATTGCGGTTTGCAGAAGTGGCATTTATAGCAGTGCTGAAATTGACGCCAAGCTCGCGAGAAGTAAATTCATTGTTGATGAAAGTTCCGATCCAGGCGTCGGACGGCGAATTTCTGTTCATGACACTGAGTTCCAGTGTTTGCGTTTCGTTGTGTTGCGTGATCATCGAAACTGCACTTCCACCAGCACCCCTAGGAGGGGCTTGGAGTAAAGCTCGGAATGACCCATACTGGATATCTCGTCTGATGGTTCTAATACTACCTCCTTTGACAAGATGGTCCTTCGTAGGCTGGGAAACCAATATCTCCAAATACTGTGAGTTGTTCATCTGTACATTGGAGATATCTGCGCCGTGACGATAAATGCTGTTCCAATCCTTCTCATACTTGTGTTCATACTGCTCAATGATGAAATCTCCGGTAAGGGCAGTGGACTCGTTGAAATATACAATTATCGACTCGGTAAAGAAGTTCCCCGTGACATTTTCATAAAATCCGCAGGAACAGTTTCTCTCACCTCCAGAAACAACATCGGCAACCACAAATGAGACGGGGAATGCTGAGACAAGAAAGAATAGAATGAGTGAGGACATCTTTTCAGACGACTCCCAGTACGAACGCCGAAATGTTGTCAGTTGGGGACAAGATAGTTGGATGTGCTATTCATGCTTGTAAGAACAACTGTCTTCTCGAATGCCTCCTCGAATACGACGGGAAAATAGCAACTGAGTGGTCCGTCCTCGGATGGATACATTGCTCAGCGTGCGTGTCCATACTGGGAGGTGTGCACAGCGCTCAGGCTGCCTCGCTCAGACCTTATGCTGTGCCCTCGTTCCTTGATTCTTAGTAACATGGAGGCGTGGATAAGACGATAATGAAGGACAATGGCGTTCTCTAGATGCATAGCTGAAGTACAGTTGTTCATGGTATGGTGATACATGAGTGGAAGTGGTGGGGGAGAGCCGTCGGATTAGTGCTGGAAAGCACGTAGCGTCCTGCAGCAGACATCACGCCTAGCCTCCGTCGGTCAAGGAGCTCACCCCGTCAGTTGTTTGTTTGGACTTCGCAGTATCCATCTCCCCCATTTTCATCATTAATTTCATCAAAATCATCATCTCCTGGCCTCACACTATTCTCGTACACCTCTCCATGCAATACGTTGAGCTATTATGTTGAACCCGCACGAAAACCCGTCTTGTCCATCTTTGTTTCCGTGCAACGTCATACCGCGACTGCATGTCTTCCCTCGTGTGTTGCCGTTCCACACCTTAGCTATTCCTGCAGGAATCCAGGCAGTACCTTAGATTTCAAATTTCTAAATATGTTTCAAGACTAATCAGGCAGAGGTTGGCTGTGAGATCAAACAGGGAGTCCATTCTCACGACAGGATCGCTCCGTCTCTGCATTCAGATTTCTCTGGATGGATCCCACAGCTCAAGGCCCTCTGTGGCGGTGATCAGCTCGGAATCTCCTATCTATCTGCATCTCATATGCACTCAATTTTTCTTTCTGGAGATCTGTCTTAAACATTGTGTTCTTCTCTTGCACATGTAAACCGCGCTTCATGATACTCTAGCTTCTCGTTTGATCCTTTCTCCCTCTCTGTCCACGGCAGTCACCACTCGTTTTGGCTAGCCTATCTCCCTCGTCCGTTCGTTCTGTTTTGTTAAAATGTTCAACTCTAAAGATTTCATTGTTAATATTAATGAGGACGTCGGTTCAGACCACGATGAATCCTCTGCAGCAAAAAAGAATCGGAGGTGGAAAGAAACGACGGAAAGATGTTCCACATTCATTTCGGAGTGGACACCGTTCTCTCTTGTCGCCTCCTATTTCATCTTCTCGACTTGTCTTTACATGTACGCCAGTGAAGGCGTGATTGCCGTCTTCTGGTTTGTGTACATGATGACGAACTTTTACATCGCTGGCGCTACTGTTCTGGAGGCATTCATGAGCATCACTCCCTGGCGAGAAGCGAGGAAAGCGGTCGCGGAGGCAGAAGAATCTGGCTGGTTATTCCCCACTCCTAGCAATCAGCTTTTGATTCTTGATCTCCTAATCGTCGCATACTTGCCAAATGAGCAAGACATTATCATGGATCGGGCGCTTTACGCCTTGCAAAAAATCGATTATCCAAGAGACAAGATCCGTATCAACATTCTTTACAACACCCCAAAACCGATCGAACCCTTGGAGACCGAGCTACACCTGCTCACTCAACGATATTCTCATGCCCGGGTTTTCAAGGTTCCAAATTCTACTTCAAAGGCAGACAACCTCAACTATTTCTTCTCCTTGGACACAGGGTCCGACCTGATTGCCATCTACGACTGCGACCATTATCCTCAGCCCAATGCTCCAAGATGGGCTGTGGAGCGATTTATCGCGGATCCGGACATTGACATTGTCCAAGGCCGCTGCGTTGTTTTCAACACCGAGGAAAGCTTGCTGACCAGCATGATCGCGGTGGAATTCGATAAGATATACGCTGTGTCCCATCCTGGGAGAGCTTCAATGTGGGGTTTTGGTCTTTTCTGCGGCTCTAACGGCTACTGGCGCACTTCCCTTTTACGAGACCTTAAGATGGATGGCGATATGCTCACTGAAGACATCGACTCCGCACTGCGAGCTTTCTCCCGTGGATCCAAGGCCGTCCATGATCTGAACGTAACATCCTTTGAGTTGGCACCAACCACTTTTCCAGCTTTCTGGAAGCAACGCCTACGTTGGGCTCAGGGCTGGGCACAAGCCAGTCTGAAACATGTCAAAATGGTCTACAACAAACCAGTGGATCCTATTCGTAACAGTTACAAGCGCGACTTCACCGCACGCTTCGGGGTTCTTTCCTTGCTTCTTATCCGCGAACTCAGCTATTACCTTGTCACGCAATACACCTGCCTCGTCCTCAGCTTCATAATAGTCAAGTTCCCGAAATCGGGTGCCGAGCTGTTTAGGCTGGTTTATTTTCAGTATCCTGTCTCACAATGGTTGTTCATAATAAGGTTCGTGGCACCATTCCTGTAGGATTAACACGTCAATACTGACGGTACCACTATCTAGTGTTGTCTGTCTTATTGCTACGCTATGGATAACGAATCGAGTAAGGTCTGAGTTCGTATCAAGGTGGATGATCGTTGTCTTTTCCATCCAGTATCCCTTCTATCTGGTTTTATCAGCTACCATAGGGCTATACGGTCATGCTAGACAAATTGTCCAGTACAACTCGTGGAATCCAACGTCAAGGAAGTAATGCGGGAGCCTATGTTCGACTGTTCAGATTTTCTTTTCAATCTCCGTATATATTTTGGAGCAGAACTCCGCGAAACAATCCGGTCAAGATGTTGGGTCCGTTTCGAAACCCCGTTTTATAATTACGTCTACTGTAGCGTTTGACTCTCAAATGGATCATGTTTTTTCCGTTGGAAAAAATAAAATATCCTTCTCGGAGCTGTGGGCAGTTCATGTCTCAACCCACTCCAGTTTTTCGTTTCTTTAAATAGAGGTATCAGCTTTCTTTTTCCGCTCAAAACAGGCCCGGCTGAGATATCTGGCTCCCTTATGACCAGTTCATTTCAATATATTGGTCTGTCATTTGGTAAATCATTTTACGAGCATTATCCACGACAACGAGGTCTTCGGCTGTCTCAGTCCAATGTCTTACCACGACATCACAATAGTGAAGAGACGCTTCCTACGAATTCCGATGCTCCATCACCGACTTGGATACGGCCTTTGATAGGCGAGGAACGTGATGCAATCATCAAGCCATGTTCACGGAATTTGAAATTCCAATACAATTACTAACCGAGAACCAAGTAGCTATCTGCTGTCACCACCAGTTGGGTTTCTCACTCCTTATCACACAGCTGCGAGTGTTGAATGGCTTCGGCCATTGCGATATTCTCTGGCCAGAGTATAGTTCCTGTACCACTGTATCGATCGGCATGTCCAAATTCAACTCTTCCGACAAATAGACGGAAATGGTAGGCTGCTTTAGTGGATCAGACACACAAAGATAAGAACAATCACAGCTCAGACGATCGAACCAGGCATACGGGTTCCAGCTTCGCAATCGCATGGTCAAGCCTTGACGCGTCACCGGCCGTGAAGCTGAGGCGTGTGTTGTTGAGATGCACACAGCAGTGATAACCCTTGTGGAAGAATCCTTGTTATGCGGCATACTGGGTGCCGACATCCCATGTAGCGACGTGCCTGTCTAGGTACACAGCCGTTGTGGCCCCATGCCGTGGAACACGGAGCATGCAATCGAAACCTCACGTTTCGGCTGGTTACACACGTTTTCGAGAAAAACTTCTTTTTTCTTTTGGCCGGGAAACTATTGGGTTGAACACCCCAACACTGCTCAAGGACTGGAAATTACTCTTTTGACTTTCGCATCTAAAAGGCTCACATTTGAGGAGGTAATTCTGGAAGGGAAAGACGTCGATTGTCGGGTTATTACCAATGCCCATAGCCGCAGTTAGACTAACATTTGACAGGTCCGGTCCAATGTAGCAAACCGTTGCTAGCTGCGGTGTCGGTACTGAATACATTTATGGTGTTCCGGCTCTCGTTTCACCAAACTGAGAAGACTCTGACCCGAAAGAAATAGCGGCCGACGATAGCATTCGGTACTGGGCCCTTACGGAGCATCCGAGACCCAGTTTTCTATCTTTGACATGGCTGAACAGAAAATGTCTTGCGAATATCTTCAACAAGGACTGACAATTTCCAGGTGTAAGACCTGGCGGGACATGAAGGATGCATCTCCTGTAATAAAGGCAACGATCGATCGTAATACAGCGCCGGACCAACTCCACTATGAACGCAGGAGATAAAACGAAAATTTTCCGTGGGACTTGTTCTGGAACAAGGTAACTATCCGATTCCTTGATCGCAGCCTTGGCTTTCCCTTTTCTGCGCAGCTACCTCATCGCCATGTATAGAGCTTTCTTAAGAGCTTCATTCACTACGAGCCCTGAGCTAAGAGCATCATGAAGCTTCACTTACCCTCCACTCGGTTTCCATCATCGGAGCCCTCACCACTGCCTTCTCAAGACTATCTCCTTGGGTTCCGTGGTCTGCTAGTCATTCAATATTTCCTCTTTGTTTTCCTCCAACTCTTCCTACCCAGCACTGTCGCGGATTCGAAAGACAGCGAGCATATCGGAGTGCCATTGTACCAAACTATCCTCCGCAAGACCCTGTCCGTCATCTTCTGGAACGAATCTCTCATCTACTCATTCATCATTTTCCTTTCCGCACGAACAATATGTCTCCCCTTCTTTGCCGACCCCAACCGCAGAGTCTGCGCCTCCTCCATCTTCCGCCGCGGAATAAGACTCTGGATCCCGTCAGCCATCTCTCTGTCTCTCGCAGCGGTTATCTTCTCCAAATTTGACAATTCAACTAGCGTTATTGCCGAGTTCCTCACATTGACCAAAAACGAGACGGCCATGACTCCTCTTCGACTCTCCAGCTTTTTACATGCTTTCAACTCCTTGTTCGACTTATTCTGGACGATGAAAGACTATGCCTCACAAGCAGCTAACCGCGCCTTTCCATCAGGCACACTGTGGGTTATATCTGTGCTCTTCCAGCAAAGCTATACTGTCTATATGACCATGATCATAGCACCATACACGAGGCCTTCATGGCGTGTAAAAGCTCTCCTCGCTTTCATTTCCACGGCCTGGTGGGTTCAGTCGTGGGCTTGGTACAGTATTTCCGGTCTCCTTGTCGCAGACGCCGTGATGCATATGGACCTCAAATCGAGGGCACTTTCCGGGTGGCGGTTCCGCGTACCCTTTGTTGAGCGAGCTGCCAGAATACCATCATGGATATTGTACATGCTGCTCATCCTTGCCGGTTTGATAATGCAGTACCTCTTCATTGCCTGGCGGCCGGAGTTCCGGAACCAAGAGGTGAAGGGGCATACTGGATTGTATAATTCTGGATCTTTAAATCAAGGGGTGAATTTGGAGCAGCCACTGGCGAGAGATGATACGTATTTGGTTGTTATGGGGGTCGGGTTGATGGTGGAGACATATGGGTGGGTGCAGGGGGTTTTGAGGTGGAGGGGGTTAGTTGGATTGGGGAGGCGGTCGTTTAGTAAGTTTCGCTTTAGATTTTCTTCGCTGCCTCCACATCCCTCGTCGTTATCTTCGATCTCCTTGGAGCCCTGTAGCTAACCATGCTCCACAGGTGTCTTCCTTGTCCAGCCCCTCCTTGTCTACACCGTCGGCATCAAGCTCTTCATGCACCTCCAAGGCTTAGGCTGGACGCACAGTCTCGCGACACTGGTAAGCTTCATTGTATGCGTGCCTCTGGTGGCTCTCGGGGCAGAGATTTTCTATCGGTTTGTTGATCTTCCGAGTATTTGGGCGGCGAAGAGGGCGTTTGAGTTTATTACGAGTTGAGTATCGGTACTGGGATAAGTATGATGGACCGTGAAAGAAGTTAGGCTTGGTTTTTAGTAAGATTTTGGCGGCTTTATTATTAGAAGGTAATGGGGCAATTCTATGTTTTCTCTGCAAACATACTCAGTAAGATTTGTATATCTATTTTCATTCCCTAATAGTAGTAAAGGTGGAGTTTCTGTAATTCATCTCGGCTAAGTCGGAGTGGTAAATGACGAGGAATGGGCAAAGAGATTGGGCCTTGGAAAGTGAACTATAGAGCCGAGTTTGCTTTGCTTTAAAGATTAATATATGTGTCCATGGGCGCAATTAGGAACCAAGATGCACGTTAAATTGAATTATTATTATTATTCTTCTCCCCTGTTGCACGTGACAACTTCTCGTGATGAATAGTTCAGTCTACGGTCCATAATTCAGCAACTGTTTCTGCTCGCAGCTCATCTTTGTTTCGCACAATTCATAAGTACTAAACTCAAATTTGATCTGGAATTACCTCATCCTGCCCGATCCGTAATAAGTTATCTACAGCTAGAAACGTTGCTTGGGTGCGTTGATGTATGAAACCTTACTAGGTCATTCATTTCTTTGTGATTATTGACCGGGCGAACTGAATTATGAAATAAGATACATAAGTTTACGTGTTAATGAAATAGGAGATGTATTATCTTAAGTCCTGAAGTAGAGGTTTTCTGTAGGGTTATTTGCTCCCTTAGGCAATAGAAAGCAACCCTAAGCTAAGAAAATAATATTCTTGTTTGAACCGGGCGGTACTCTACTTGAAAGGAACTGAAGCATGCTCGTATCAAGTCGAAGGATACAGCATACAATGTACTTCCCAAACCAAAGATCCACAGTCACCTGCGCATGTTCGACCTGTGCAGAATTGCAGGATAAGATGCTTGAGACAACGGCGCTCGTGAAGATCATGGCCAATATGGTAAAGAATAATTGCATCGAACAGGGGTATGAGCCGGTTGAAGAGGTGCATCTCTAAGCCACATCTCTTCAACGATAACTGTAAGCCGAGACGGCATATGGTAGGAGCAACTTGCTGCTGACTCAGCACACAATACATGTATATATACTCGACAGTTCATTAGACCTAGGACAAGACAGAACATGATCACCAGGACAATACAGCCTGTTCACTACCCAGTTTTCGCCTCATTTTACTTAGAATAACGTATTGGCATCTATCTTCATAGCCACAGCGGTGGACCATGGAGCTTACATAGGGAATTAAATGTGATCAGTACTTCCTAAAAGCGCTCGACACCACACGCCTGAAGAATGATATAGACCTGGCTCATCTGGAAGCCAGCAACACATCGTATTTATGCTAATGAATGAGGCTCGCATACCAGCTGGGCTCCTGAAAATTGCAAGGACGAAGGTATTAGGGGAATCCCTTGTACTTAGATTATACATGATTATGAAATTCTCTCCTGAAGGAGACATCTGAATGATTGCCGCACCTAGTTATACTGCATTTCATGAAGACCAATGGAAGGAGAATTTTCTAGAACTTAGTTTGCAAGAGATACTTTTCTACAGCCTTTGGTAAATAAGTGTACTAGAGAGGGAGGTCCTGAACCCATGAAGTACTGAGTAAGGACTCCCCACATATACCTGGATACGGCTGCTTGAAACTGCTCCATTCACGAAACTTGAAAATTTCGCTCTCGGTGAAAAGCATTAGATAAGAAGTCCGGATGGAAGCACGAGTAAGAGCGGAGGGTAATTCAGGCCCAATCTACTTTCTATATTTATTCAACGCATAGTTACTTATAGTCATCTAAGGTCCATATTGCCAAATAATGGCCTACCTCTTGTGTTATCCTGGAAGGTCACACGAGTTTCGACTCCCTGTTCATGTATTTAATACCCCTCATAGTCAACAAGACAAAGAGGTCACCGCAATGCACAACCATATACACAATACATACATTTCCGACCCATATTATCTCTCCCTCACTTCAGGCTTACATGTTGCACTCCCCCGTTAATATAAACCGAGCTCAACATCACTAGCAATGACCCATGAATCAGGCCCGTATCCGGTGGCGTTGAATATACAGGGCAGTCAGCACACTTCTCACCAAGTATATTATGTGGCACTACAGATTCAGGCTCCCGTAATAGGTCCATCCGAGTCATACGTTACTGGCGCATCAGACAATCCTTTCTCTTCGACCTTAAAATCAGATCCGTCTTTTTCACCCCAACATAACAATTCTCTTCGACCCAAAGGAAATTGTCCCTCTTCTCCAATCTCTAAACCTACCCTTTCTCCAATTCCCCTCTCCAACCCCCTTCTCCAGCCTCCTTCTCCAGCCTCCTTCTCCAACACCTTTCCCCACCTAACAAACCCAACGCGCCAAACCCAGCAAACATCGCAGCTTAAGCATCCCACATCCTAAGGCTATCTGCTTCCTACAAATACATCGCCCCTCCCGCTAGCTTTCCTATGAGTTGAACTATCTCTTATCCATTTGTCTAGGTTCCCTTATGCAGTTAAGCGGGGTGAGCCCCAGATTTAAGGGGACGAGACTTACGAATTCGGGAGAAGTGAAATTTTGAAAAGAATATGAGCATTAAATGGGTGTGGGTGCTCCTGAAAGGACAAAGAGATGGTTTAAGCGTAACGGGATGTGTATCCAGTAGCGGTTTCCAAGGAATTCTGTGCAGATATCCTTTTTATCTCTATATTTACTGTTTTTAGTACTGACTATGTTGTAACTTTAAAGAAATTCCATATGAGAGTATGAGGGCAGTAAAGAGAGCGAATTGTGGGTCAACAAAATTAGATAAGCTGCGAATTTGACTTGGGATTTAGAAGAGTTATTCTAAAGCAACTTGCATAGAAATATATATCGAGAATGAATATTTAGGGATTCGTGCACTATAGAGTGACTTATCAAGCATTGAACTTAACTGTGAGCAACTGTTCATTGTACAATATAACTCCCACCAATGTGGGCCTTTTAAGTACCTAATGTCTACAACAAACAGAGTCTGGGTTATGGTGAAAAGACCTATTCAATAATAATTGAGTTGGGAAGTCATATTATTCGTATAGGTAGTTGTTATAGAGGGTAGGAGGAGCGCTTACTGGACGTTTACTATCTAGTAACCGCCCTTACAGAGACTATTGAGAATCTACAACCCAATGGATCCTAGAGGAAGGAAACACGATGATATGCATCCATGAAAATATACTCAAATTTTAAGATGATGAGTCGTTTGAATGAATTCCGCTTAGGTCCACTATCCGCTCAAAGATATCTATCCATATACCAATCAGCACCGCGCACCAAAACTCCATCCCACCTTAAAAACAATCTCACAAACCTAAAATCCTAGAAAGGCCTCGCCCTCTCTCCCCTCCACAATCCCATAACCTCCCCCGTTTCCCCCACCCAATCCCTCACCCCATTAACTACCGCCTTCGCCATCCCCGCATTTGTCCCACTCCTGGCCCTCCTCTTCCCCACGCCGCCTACCCCCCCTGCCCCAGACCCCACCCCAACCGGCTCCTTGCCCGCGCTTATAAAGCTACTCCCTTCGCCGGTGGCATACTCCGAGCCCATACTAGGCAAGACATTTTCCCCCGCGGATAATGATACGAAGAGCGCGAAAGGGACGAGCCAGATGCAGAGGCCGAAGTAGGATGCGATTTCTGTAAAGGTGGGAACGGACGAGTCGTGAATGTAGGGGTAGGTGGCGTTAGTGGTGTGGATTGGGGGGTTGGAGAAGTGGCGGAACCAGAGGTAGTGATTTACTATGACCAATCCTAATACCTTGTCAATCCAAAAATCCAACATTTTGAAGGAGGCAGGAGTTTGTATGTACCACAAGAAAGTAAAAACAGCGGATCTGACAACTTTACAATCGGAAACCGGCGCAAGTTCTGCGCATATATGATATGCGATAACACGCTCAGTAAGCTCAGTCCAAAGGGGAAACGGTCAACCAGGATTAGGAGAAGCTGTAGGCCAATGATGGCATATATAAGCTGCGTAAGAAGCCGCTTTGCAAACACCGTATGCTCTTCTACGAGCTCTGAGAGGTAGTATAGGCCCGAGGCTAGATTGCGTTAGTTGAAGCTCAAAAGACATATATAGTGAAAATTGACATACCAATTGCCAATGTCAAAAAGGCAAAACCTAATATAACACCAATATAGCCGACCAGAGGTAATATCCACATGATTGAAGCGTTTGTTTATCGTAAATGTAGCAAGTGAACAATGAGGTCAGAAGCATAAGTGGTCTTAATGCGGAAGAAATGTTATTCCGGCCCCGCGGTTTTCGTGGGGCTGGGCTTGGCGGCGGCAGATCAACACCAAAAAGTTATCGCAAGAATCTCGAAGTCAGTGGCTTGGCATTGAACAATCCACTCAAGAATTGCGCTCACAGCAGAGAAATAGCCTTTTCAAATCCTAAGTCTACGTTTTAACTCACCCTAAATCCTTACATTCCGCAGCCGCTACTATGTCTCGTCCAGAAGACACGCTGTAAGTCCACCACCCCCTCCACCATCGCCTCAAACGTTACCAGAGACCCCCAAACCCTTACTAACTCGCCCTTCAGTCCTCCCGACCTATTCTACAATGACACCGAATCTCGTAAATACACTACCTCCTCGCGCATCCAAAAAATTCAATCCGACATGACCCACCGCGCCCTCGACCTCCTCTCCCTCACGCACTCTTCCCTCATCTTAGATGTAGGCTGCGGCTCCGGCCTCTCTGGTGAAATTCTCTCCGCGTCCGACGCACAAGGAACGCCCGCTGGACCACACGTTTGGGTCGGTTTTGACATTAGCGCCAGCATGTTGGGCGTCGCTCTTGAGAAAGAGGTAGACGGTGACTTGTTCCTGGCGGATGCTGGACAAGGAGTGCCGTTTAGACCAGGTACGTTTGATGCTGCGATCAGTATTTCAGCAATTCAATGGCTCTGCAACGCCGAGTCCTCCGAAGAATCCGCCTCCGGCCGTCTCTCCCGCTTCTTTAATGGCCTCTACGCATCGCTCCGCCGTGGCGGCCGGGCTGTCCTCCAATTCTACCCCAAAAATGACACACAAAAAACGATGATATCCTCTGCCGCCATCCGCGCCGGTTTCGGCGCCGGCTTGCTCGAAGACGATCCGGGCACGAAGAATGCGAAGACCTATCTTGTGTTGACAGTGGGAGGAGGAGAGCTGGATGGGGATATTACGGGGGTGGTGCGGGGGATGGAGGGCGTAGATGTTATGGATGAGAGGAGGAGGGCGAAGGAGAGGCGGAGGGGGAAAGAGGAGAAGGGGAGTAAGGCTTGGATTGTGAGGAAGAAGGAGCAGATGGAGAGGAAAGGGAAGGTGGTGAAGGCGAATTCGAAGTATACAGGGAGGAAGAGGAGGATTGCTTTCTAGATATCCTTTTATTTCAGGAGGGAGTAGATGGCCTACTATGGCTGGGATGCATCAGATTATGTGCATTAGCGAGGAGTATGGCGTTACTGTTCAGGGAATAGAAATATCAGATTCATGCATGCTATATACCAATAAAAGTACAGCTTTATTCACATCAGCAGGCATAATTTACAAGACTCCAGCCCATCCATAAAAATCATCTAAAACTTCTCCATCTGGTTGAGGATGGCGCGGGTGAATTCGTGAGTAGTGGCGTTTCCGCCCATATCGCGAGTGCGGGTTTGGCTATTTTCTGTTAGTAAATTATATCGACCAATTGGACATTTCTGTACTCACCCCTCCTCGATAACCTTGTACACGGACTGGGAGATGCGGTTGGCATGGTCATCGAGACCAATGTGGCGGAGCAACATGGAAGCGGAGAGGATCAAAGCCGAGGGGTTAGCCTGGTCCTTGCCCTTGATATCGAGACCGACGTGACGGCATCCGGGCTCGAAGACAGCGACCTCCCGGCCCATGTTGCAGCCAGGGACGATACCAGGTCCGCCAACAAGGCCAGCTCCGATGTTGGACAAGATACCTCCGTACAAGTTGGGCATGACCATGACGTCGAACTGCTGAGGCCTAGACACGCACTGCATAGAGGCATTGTCGACAATCATGTCGTTGGTCTCCAGAGTTGGGTAGTCCTCGGCGACCTTCTTGAAGGTGTTGCGGAAAAGACCGTCGGCCAGCTTCATGATGTTGGCCTTGTGGATACAGGTAACCTTCTTGCGGTTGTTGGCGAGCGCAAAAGCAAACGCAAATTTGGCAATCCGCTCGGACTTGGCACGGGTGATGATCTTGAGGGACTCTACGACACCGCTGACGGACTGATGCTCCAGACCAGAGTATTCACCCTCGGTGTTCTCACGGATGATGCAAAGGTCGACATTCTTGTGGCGGGTCTCGTAGCCGGGAATGTTCTTAATGAGGACAATCGAGGCGTAGATATCAAGCTCTTGACGGAGAGCGACGTTGAAAGACTGGTGGCCGGAGCGCTCGACAGGGGTGTGGAGAATACCTATTCCACGTATAAGAAGAGGTTTCCGAGCTGCGGATCGTGAAGTTTCCTACCCTTCAAGCCCAGCTTGTTGCGCTTCAGAGAAGCAATGGATTCCCTGAACAGCTCCTCAGAGTGCTTGGAACCAGTCTCCATGCCGGAAACATCGACCTGCTCCCACTCAATGGGGACATTGTCTGCCTTGAAGATCTCCTTGACTGACTCCGATACTTCCGCGCCGATACCATCACCTGCAACTTGTTCAATGTCGACTCTTTTCGCCAAAGCGCTTATCTCTGCATACCTGGAATCAGGGTGACGGTGTACTTTCCACCGAACTTGGTGGGCTTGAAGATGTCGGTACCGACCGTGGCCATAGCTGGAGAACATGGTCAGGATATACGCGGATATGTGTCTCGAGAAGCTTTGTACATACACCTCGTGGCCATAGAAGGGCCAGCGACGCATTGTTTGGCGCCCCGCAGGAGGGTCTGGTTGTCGCAAATGTTAGCCTGTGTCCAAAATGCTTTCTAGAGCTCAATTGAGCCTTTCCAGTAAGTCACCTACCTGCGCAGTCTGGGAGCTTCTCGACAGCATGGTGGCAGTTGACGATAGAGTGGAGAGAGTGTTTTGTGAGGGATTTGCGAAGGCGGAAACAAGATGGCTGTCAAAAAGCAAGGGCTGTCTTGGCGCTGCTAATGACGGAGGTGGCTCGAGCTTTTAGTCGGAGAACCTCACGAAGAGATTTTACAACTCTCCCTCAGATATCCGAGTATCAGCCTTTGTCGTATAATTATCCCTCACAGAGATTCTTCTGATTTGTGGTGTATATAGTGACGCCTTTTGCAGACAAACAACGGCTTCTAGCTCCCTATCAATATATTTTCGGATATCGGCAGGCTTGCCCATAACAGAGAACTCTTTGAAACGATATCGACCTTCCGTTTTCAGAATATATTTTCTCTATACATTTTAAGACGCTCATCTCGATACTATCAAACGGATTCATGGGTGCTTCATATACTATCTCAAATAACGTCTCTTTTCACTATCTTGATCATCTCCCACCGCATCAATCTTTCCTTTCCAAGCCATTGCAATCGGTTCTTTCAAGGCCATCAAGAGTTATTCTTTGATATCATATGTTTCCAACATACTTCTACGATCTAGGACAAGTGACATTTTCCATCACGGCACGAATGCAGGAAAATATACTACTATCAGGAAAGTGCCTATAATGTGAAGGCGGTAATCCCTAGGTAGCAGGATGTACGTGAAGCTCAGTATCCTGTGTCATCGAGCATATGTGTCGTTCAGACAAACACCGCTGCACGCGACTCATGCACAGATTTGAAAGGAATCCTATCTCTCCAGTTGGGGGAAGCCCTATGTTCGGCAGTTGAAGATCGTGGGGTAATACAGAAATTGATTCGCCGCTTCTTTCCCTATGTATAGATGGTTCTACCTTCACTCTGGTCTAAGTTTCTATCCATCTTGTATTATGGCAAGTTTTACTATTAGTTACATCGGCCTTGGCCGTGCGGGTTTTCCTATGGCGGCCTGTCTAGGCAAGAAGGGGTATAAGCTAATGGTTCGAGATGCGGACCTAGCAAGAGTAGATAAGTTTATAGGAGAATATCCTCAATGTCGGAGGGCGAGCTCGGAAGCGGATGTTTTCCAAGAATGCGAAGTCGTGATAACGATGCTTCCAGACGGACTAGTCGTTAGAGACGTTCTTCTGGGTCAGAATGGGATCGCTCGGTACCTTAATGCGGGTAGGTGATCTTATACCAACTAAATATTCTTGACTTTTTACCTTACACATTACAGGCACCGTCGTTATCGATACAAGCTCCTCATCCCCCTTCGACACACGAGAACTTGTAGCAGAGTTGACGAAGCTTTCAATTGATTTAGTTGACTCGCCCATTACCCAAGAGCAGCTCCACTCAATCGATACCGGAGGAGCCACGCTAATATGGGTGGGCTTGGAACCGGTCATACCATGAAGACATTGAACAACTATGTCAGCGTTGGTACATAATAGCCCTATGTGACACACTGGTAGGTTTAAGTGTCCTTAGTATTGAATCCTCGGCTTTCACTGAGCCGATTATAGGTTGCGGGCCAAAAGCTCGGTCTCAATCCTCAACAGATGATCGATGTGCTAAACGTAGGTACAGGAGTCAACTTCTTGACGAAATACTCCATGAAGAACCTGAAGTCTTACGATACAGGGTACCAACTTGAGTTGCTGATCAAGGATGTAAAGATTGCTAAAGATGTCATTGAGAAATCTGGATTCGACAGCGAGCTCCCTCCATTGGCTCTCACATATCTGGAAGATGCTATCAACTACGTCGAGAGTGCGGCTTGTCATTCGGAGTGCATTAAGGCGTGGGAGAAGAGGGCTGGTGTTGAGATAGAGAAGACCGGGCAGACTAGTAGTGATATGAGAAAAAGGAGAATCCATAAGCTCTGAGTTCGTTCAATTTGTTTTCCTTAAGATATTACAAATGCGTTTGCTTAATGTTCGTCTTGGTGATCAGTGTAAATCAACGCCCTTATTAAGTGCTGCACCTTTACTAGTTATAATTCAAATTCTGGATGTATTTTCTTGATACAAAATCTACGTATCAGTCGAAATGTACATTTCAGAAATTGTACTCGATTTCCTTGCTGGGCACGTGATTCGGCGTTGGCGCGTTCCGAAATTCAGCCCTACGGACTGACGTTACTCGCGCACGTCGCGGAGCCTCTTCCGCCAAAACCATAATCCAACCCCACACTTCTAACAATGGCCGACGACACGATACTAGATAGGTTTGATACAGTCGCATGTGAAGGTAATACCTCGTTTTCCTTCTTATTGTTTCTTCCGCTAACCTCTATTCCAGCTGCCGATACCTTTGTTGATGCCTACTACGAAGCGCTCCGCCACGACCGCCCGTCAATATCGTCCTTCTACTGCGCCAAAGGCACCAAAGGCAGCCTCCCAGTCCCAAACATCGCCTGGAATGGCAACACATATACTGACGCGTTCGAATTCCAGCTATATGTGGAGGAACTCACATACCTGAACTTCGAGGTTGAGTGTGTAAACTGCATCGTCCTGGATCCCAAGTGCGTTCCGGTGGAACAACTCAAACGCGGCGGAGACAACCCAGAGAATGCCCTCGAGAGGGGTATGTCGTTCACGATACTCGCCACTGGCAAAGTCAGAGTACAAGAGCAGCTGAAGGGTCCGCTGAGATCGTTTTCGGAGAGCTTCGTTATGGTGCCGAATCCGGATTACGAGCCCAAACAGGTTGTTATTGGCGACCGTCAGAAATCTGAGGAGGAAGCAACCAAGTGGAATCGCGCCTGGCTAATCGAGACTCAGAACTTCAGGTTCACGGAATGGGGCGAGGAGGAACTTCCGAAGAAAGACGAAGGCGTCAAGATGGCCATCGACTCTAAAAAGAGGAAGGATACGAATGGGGAGACAAATGGGATGAAAAGAAATGCATTTGCTGGTTTCGCCGCTGCAGGGCTCTTCAGCAAGAAACGTTAGGACATCGACGTATTCCGGACTTGGACAAAATGTTACAATTTTAGTAGAAGCATAGGCGGACGTAGGAGATAGACAGTTGGGTAGATGAGTTTACTAGTTCTGATTCTGGTAAGTCTTACTACGGGTTCGTTTTTGTGTTAACCTGTGCTAACCTAAACGTCTAGATACGCGTCTCGGCCACAAAATAGACAGAGAAAGATGCCTATCTTAGTATGATTCTATGCAGATAGCGCGTTAGTTACTTCACTTTGCTACTAGCTGAAAAGGCCAGAAACTATACTTTACTGATGGGGATATTATGCCGTTTATAAGATTTATCCTGCTATCGACCTATTGCGAATCGGAATTGATCGGTTTTGCAACTATATCCCTTACGAAAATGCTACTGACTGTAAATTTGTGGTGCGGGGGCACCTCCGTTCTTCAGCGCCAAGTCCAATCGAAACCAAACTGTTAAATCGCGGCATCTGGTTCATCAGCATGCTTCCCTTAATGACTCACCATAGCTCTTGACTCAAGGAAACCCTACCTGTTATTCAATTTATTTGATGTGGCTTCACTCACCCCGAGAGACGTTATTGCGACTGCTAAGATAACGTCCCTCTATCTGACTTCGTGTTTCCCGAGAAACCGGTGCCGCCATTAGTTTCTGCCCGGCCGCGCATTATCTTCAAATCTCGACGTTGGGGGGATATCTCGCCCATTTGAATGGGCACACTGACCAACTACCACCTTTTTCTCCGCTTTGGTTTTCCTAAAGTCACCTAATCCTGTGCCATTCAATGTCCGATAGTGGTTGGCTCTTTCGAGGCGTAAGGTATTACAGTGTTACGGTACGAAAAAATCAACTGGTTGTTGTTGCTTTCGATATAGTATATAGGATGGCGCCTAATGAAGCAGTAAAGCGTTACTTTAGCGTGGAGACACTAATGTGCTCTAAGTGATTTCGAGATTGGACATATACTTATCGGTGCGTAAATTAAGTATAGAGGTAGGGTCATAGCTGAACATTTGAAGAACGGTAAAGGCCGACACTATAGGGATATTCGGTCAAGGAAGATGACTATGATAATACTGGTTAAATCAATGAAAATCGGACTGGACTTCCCGCTATGTAGTTTCCCAACCTTAGTCTATCCTATCCATATTTCGCGTTTTTCAGTCTAGTTTCATTTTGATCCTTTCGACCTCAAAGATGGGTTCCACTCGATTCTTTGTTATCGAATAACTTGTTATATACAGCATTTTGCGGTCAAAACTGTGTATTATCCAAAGAACCATCCGTTTGAAGCTATGCAAGGTAACAGTTCCGCGCGGATGGGACTGTTCTCTGTCTAACTTCTCGTACTGATCGCTACGTTTGAGTTAGCAATCGGAACAGCAACGAAAACACTGTCTTAGCTTCAGTTGTTAATCATGCATCACGTCAGCTATACTCGATTTTATTCACCTAACTGGTTTTCATTAACTGACACGGCCTAGCACGTCATTTATCCTCATATGTGCCAGGAATTTGATTTCATAAGGCCACCTCTCTTCCAGCACTTTTTCTTGTGCCTCTATTTTCTTTGCGTCCTTCCATAAAAATCCCACAACTTGTTGTCCGGCTTGGTATTCTCATAGTATGTGTCATTCAAGCCTGCGCTTCTGGTGGGTGGCTTTCTCGGCCATGCTGTAGCTGTGGTAGATTAGGAGGCCAGTAGAACATCAAACGGAACTTGTTGCTATCGAGGGACCCGTTACCTGATCACGAACCCCTACCATTTGCAGAAGTAAAAAAAAAGCAGCAGTATTACGACTGCCTAGTGCCGACGGCAAGCATATACCGGACAAAGAGGTTAGAGCGCTGGTAAGGCAGACACAGCATATCGCAGCAAACCAAGCGGAACAATCTGAGGCCGGTGCTGGTGAAAATGGCATTCCTACCAGCAATATTGCAGAGTCATCAGTCGCTGCTCCAAAACCCGGTACCACCGTATCGTTGCGCTGGTCCCTTCTAAGAGGGCACTTTCACCCGGTCTTGATGCCACGGTCACTGCGAAACGTCCTCAATATCCTAGTTACTGAATAAGCGAGATACTGAGAACACGCGGATGCGGTTACAACAGAGATATAGATACGATCCATCTTGCCAGTAATCCAAAGAGCGAGGAGCGCAAACCGAAACTTGAAGAAGCACGCACTGGTGTGCTGAGGATGTGCGAGGAGCGCTTGGAGACGGAATAGAAGAAGGCCGAGGCGATTACTCGTCGTCAAGCTCTTGGGGAGCAGTTGGCCCTGAAAGAGAAGAAGTGGAGGAAGGAGTTGGAGGATTTGGATTAGCTCAAGAGGGAACTGGAGGAGGGGGCGAGGCTTGCGGAGCGGGAGAGGAATTAGCGGAGGAGAGGAGGATTGAAGGAGTTGGGGAGGGGGCCGAGCATTTAGGGGGTTTGTAAGGAAGTTATGTGTGAAGAGTCTCCGTGTCCAGATAGGTAAATATATGGTGTGCAAATATTGATAACGGCACAGAGCTAAACCTCTAGACTATGGAGTCATATACCTTGTTCTTGGTGAGTTGTCTTCCCAAACTCCTTCATACCTCGTGCTTCCCTCCACAAACCATATCTCAGCCACCAATGTGCGATGCACCAATTTACAAACACTTCAATCTCACATCTAATATCACAACAGCGTGCAAAGCCAACAGCTACCTGAAATCTCAGGATAAACGGGATCCAAATTATCCGAGTAGACCTTCCTATGGATTGAAGAAGGAAGAGATTCACTAGTCAGCGGTCGATATATGTAGCTGTGAATGGTACCTCTCATGATCCACGTGAATAAAATGGTGCCAAGGCATAGAGGGAATATCTTAAAGATCTGAAGCGGCATAACATGCTTCTGATATACTAGATTAGTATTTTTATTGCCATTCTAAACGTTTTCAAAACTAGCGCCACACTACTCATTATTTCACCAGTTAATAGTTGTTGTTCCCTATCTGTCAGTGCTGCCGTTCAGGCAACAGAGAGGTTGTAATGGCACGGCCTGGGTTAGTTAGAAGGGCGCCAGTCCCCTATATTCTCTTTTGAAATAGCCCTAGCAACTTGGAGTGTTCAAGTATGCTTGTGTCTAAGAGCCATTGCGCAGCTGCTCTTGCCATTCCCTTCTCCTTCAACATCTCCAGAAGTTCTGTAGTGCCTGTCTTTAAAAGAAGATTCGCACGGGGCTGGGTATAGTTGGGCCAGAACGCTAGGATATGTTGGAGTGTTCGCCGTCTAGTCCCACTTGGACAGCCTGGGGTGATTCCCGGAACTCCAATCCTCGCCAGCCAGTCATTTAGTCCAAGGGCTTCAGTACGAAGTAGAAAGTCTGTCGTGGAGGTGAAGCAGTTGGCTTTCCCATCGTTCCCACCAGGTGACTGCATTGCGGTCAGCGTTATTGGCTTCCCGCTGCCACCTCTCTTTCCATGCCGCCATCACTGCCTTGTCCCAAGAAAATTGGACAAAAACATAACATTAAGTGTAGATCGAAAGACAGAAAATGTCGAAGGGAGTAGAGGTACAAGGTAATCAAAGATAGCTTATAATAAACTAGACAACTTGTAAGATATCCGTGTAGATGCTTATCAAGAGATAAATCCAACTATGGTACCACCAGGGTACGCATCAATCCATTCTTGCCTGCAAATTACATCAGCGTACAAATCCGAAAGATATACAAATTGAGGTTAAACCCATTCTAGATTGTTCGAGTCCCCTTCGCTATAATCTGAAGCTAAAAGAATGGTTTTTAGTCCCCTGCAGTAGATAGAGATATGAGATTAAGCATATACGCATCGGTTTACCATCTAGTGGTGTTATAAACGTATGGGGTGTATAGCTGACTATTGTAAGTGACGTTCCTACCGCATAACCATAGAGTTCTTTAGATAAAGCTACAGACACCGTTATGTCACTTGGGCAGAAGGGTATATAGCAAACATTCCCCGGGAGTAGAATATCTATCAATATCAACACCCGAATTCCCCACTAGAAGCCATTGGTCTGCTCCCATACCTCCTTTTAAAATGCTAAATCCAATCAGCCCCTATCTCAAGTAATCTCAAACGAGTACTTACCTCACAAGTTATCTTCACCCCCTCCGAAAGACCAACTCTTGGCTGATACCCCAATACCCTTCTCGCCTTCTGCATACTCACATACCTAACCGCCGTCGCATCTTTCACGCTCCCCCTACTCAACGTCGTCGTACCCCCAACCACCCAACTCACCCACTCAGCCACAGCGCCCAACCCCCACGCCAAACTTTTCGGTATTCTCACTTGCACAGGCGGCACATGACCAAATTCTTTCCACACAGCAACACAAAAGTCCCGAAAAGCCACCGGCTCTCCATTGCTGATGAAAAACGCCTCACCGGCTGCCGTGCCTGCGGTTAAGAGGTTGCGCACTGCGAGCACGTGCGCGTCGGCGCAGTTGGATACGTAGATGAAGTCTGCGAGATTGGTGCCTGTGCCAATTATGAAGGGGGTTGTGAAGGGGATGCAGGAGTGGAGGACGGGGATGCAGGTTGGGTCGGCGGGGCCGAAGATTACTGAGGGGCGGAGGGCGACGGTGTGAAAGGAGGGAGTGTTTGATGATAGAACCAACTCTTCCGCGGCGGTCTGAAACCGATATCAGTTGGAGAAGGACAGGACGAAAGAGAGAGGGTCGGAGAAAAAGATTAAAAAGGAAAAAGGATATGCAAAATACATAAGGAAAAATTAAGAGAAAGACTTTGGGTATAAGAATAGGTTAGAAAAATGAAATAATGATGGTTTTACCTTACTCTGCCCATAAACTAACCCTGCCCTCCCCGTTGGCGCACTCTCATTCACATTCCTAAAATCCTCCTCCAAGTCATCCGTCACCACCGTAAAACTACTCGTATACACCAACCCCCTCACCCCGACCTCCTTCGCCGCCTCAACCACATTCCTCGTACCACTAACATTAACCTCCAAAACCCTTTCCCTCTCCTCTTTAGTACAGTTATACCTCGCATTTCCCGCGGGGACAAGGCCGGCGGAGTGCACGATGATGGTGGGTTTCGTTTCTTGAAACATTTTGGTGAGCTCCGAAGGTTGGAGGATATTGGCACGGATGTAGGTTACGTGGGGATACGTTTTGGTGCCTAAGGAGGGAGGGTTGATGTCTAAGGCTATGACTTTGTAGTCATTGGTTTCGACAAGAGCTTTAACGATTTCTGAGCCTAGGAAGCCGGTTCCGCCGGTTACTAAGATAGTTGGACGACCCATAACTATCTGCGCCTGAAAAAACCAGAGAGAGATAAAAGTAAAATCAGTGGACGGCTGTCAAACAACGGATTGAGAATTCTCGTAAGACGAAAAGTCCATAGTCCGCTTGGAGGGATCAAACGGCGATTTTAGAATTGGCGTGATCCATTCAATTTAGAGTTGAGAATTTACATAAAGAAAAATGTGAGTCCATAAGGAACTAATGGACTGGTTCTAGAATAGAAGTAGAGGTGGTTTCTGGATGATGGATTCAGGTTGAACTTGAGTCCCAATTTGGTTAGTCTCCTTCGGTAACGATTGTATTGACTGTGATTTGTAGACGAAAGAGTCTGGTTGGTATACCGTCTTCGAAACATGTTGATAAGAGGGGTTCTAAGCTTAATGAACTGTGAAAAGTTTCTTTTTGAAGGTTGATGGTAGAAATTCTCACCATCCGTCAAAAGAAGCTCAACCAATCAGACACCGCAGCGAAGAACAAATTCAGAGTCATTTTTCGGATCCGCCTTTTTCATACAACGAATCATTCATCACAACACTTTGAAATCTCCAAGAGGGAAAATCTGTATATCACAATGAAGGTAAACGAACACACAGGTATATACAAGCCAAAACTTTATGTAAATTTTGTAAATTCTTAACATCTTCTAGCAATCCTCACACCCAAAGTCCTTCTGGTCCCTTATTCCTCACACCACGTGCCAACGTATCACGAATGGATGCAAGATGAGGAACTCCAAAAAGCAACAGCCTCCGAGCCCCTAACCCTCCCTGAAGAACACTCCATGCAACAAAGCTGGCGCCAAGATGCAGATAAACTGACATTTATAACCTGTCTCTCGCCTCCTGGAACCACTACCACTTCCCCTACCGCTACCGCTAAAGAAGGCGGTGTTCAAGAAATCCAATTGCAAGAAGAAGGCTTTAAGCTCGTCCCAGGAAGAGAAGATGCTCCAGAAGCAATGATCGGCGATGTTAACTTGTTTCTTTATGAGGACGAGGATGACGATGACGATGAGGACGAGGAAGATAGGCAATTAGAGGATGGGAAAATGGCGAGTGTGGACCCCAAGAAAGGCATCAAGAGTGTTGTCGGAGAACTCGAAATCATGATCGCCCTCCAACCCCTCCAAGGGCAAGGCTACGGGCGACAAGTTCTGTTGACCTTCGTATGGTACATCTTATCTCGCCACCCACAGATCATGCGCGAGTACCATCAAATGCACGGCGGAGAGAAGAGGGAGAGTTGCATCAAGTATTTGAGGGTGAAGATTGATGCTGAGAATGTGAGGAGTATTGGGTTATTTGAGAGCATTGGATTTATAAAACAGAGCGAGAAGCCGAATTACTTCGGTGAGCTAGAATTGAGGTTGCCATGGTCGGAGATGCTGAGGCCGGAGGTAGAGCGGAGGATGGGACTGAAACCATTATGTGTGGAGTACGAAGGAAGTGGGCAGTAGATGGTATGATTTCTACCACAAAGTATCGTATTATGTTACATGGACTCGTTTTATTATGCTATGACCTAGACTATCCTCACAGTCGGCGAACTGTTTGTGGACTACGAGTTCTTTATAGCTTCTGGTATTCCAGCTTTCCTTCCAACTTCTTCGACTCGGCCATCTTGCGAACTGCTTTGTTGAAGTCGTCCTGGTTAATTGCATCACGGTAGTCTTTGATCGCGAAGAGACCACTATAAAGGATATTAGTTTTTGCATAAAGAGGATTCGGAATGACTTACGCTTCTGTGACCACATTTCGCAAATCGGCACCGTTGAACTGGTCACTCATCTTGACAATGCTCTCAAAGTCAATCTCGCCCTCAGTCTGCACACCGCTTGCGTGAATTTTGAGAATCTCAAGACGTCCAACCTCATTGGGCAGAGGAATCTCGATCTTCCGATCCAGACGTCCGGCACGAAGAAGGGCAGGGTCAAGAGTATCCGGCCTATTTGTTGCCATGATGATCTTAGTCTGTCCCAGGTAATCGAAACCATCCAGCTGGTTGAGGAGCTCCATGAGCGTACGCTGAATTTCACGATCCGCCGACGTACCCTCCGAGAACCTTCGTCCGCCGATAGCGTCGATTTCGTCCATGAAGATGATACAAGGCTCATGTTCCTTGGCGTATCCGAACATCTCTCTTATAAGACGGGCGGACTCTCCAATATATTTGTCGACAATGGCGGAAGAGACAACTTTGAGGAAGTTGGTCTCCAGACTACTCGCCACAGCCCTTGCAAGAAGAGTCTTTCCGGTACCGGGAGGCCCATAGAGCAGGACACCCTTGGGAGGCTTGATACCTACTCTCAGGAAGAGCTCGGGGTT
Organism: Delitschia confertaspora ATCC 74209; assembly: GCA_010093945.1. Taxonomy (NCBI): domain Eukaryota; kingdom Fungi; phylum Ascomycota; class Dothideomycetes; order Pleosporales; family Delitschiaceae; genus Delitschia; species Delitschia confertaspora. The sequence goes on along the minus strand of ML994177.1, from coordinate 6,432 downwards.
CTTCAGCGGGAGCTCAATGACTTCTCGCAGTTCTCGAATCTGATCATTCAAACCACCAATTCCACCAAAGCTGACTTGTCCGGGATCCTCAAGGGACATGTTGTAGACTAACGGGTCGACTTCGCGAGGCAACATGCGCATTATCGTGAGGGTCGTCATGTCGAGCGCTACTCGGGTTCCTTGCTTCAGTTTTGCTTTGTCGACCTTGGATCGGCATCCAACAACATAACGAGGACCAGAGGACGCCTTTACAATGACTAATGCGGGTTAGTTGTGAGCTCCGAAGTAGGCTTGCGTACACCGGGAACAAAATGGTATATGCTTACATCTCTCCTCATCAAGTTGCTTGAGCACCTCTCCTATTATCTGACCCACGCTCTGGAGTGCTTTGATGTTGTCTTCGGACACGTCGAAATCATGCTGGAGGCCCTTAATGTCTAACCGTAGCGCCTTAAGCTTTGCCTCCCATTCCCTGGACTCCAACAACTTCGTCTTGTATTCCTCGAGAGCATGCTCACGCTCTGGGTCACTGCTGCCGCTCATTGTGAAAGGAGTAGAAGTGTAGTTGATGAGTGGATGGGATTCCCGATAGAGGCGGGTTACAGGCTGCGAGCTGCTTCGCGAGCGGCGGGCCTGTGAGGTTCGGTCGGTGGGCGTGAAGGGAAGCTTGCAAAAGCAAGAGAGTGGTATCAAAGTATCCGGAGACGGTGCAAGGGCGGTATTTGTATGTTGTTGAATTAAACAGCAGGTAGAAAGGTGGCGGTGATGGTGAAGCTGTCCGGGGTGGTTGATGATGGGAGCTCAACACGAGCATCACCGGAAAGGCGAAACATTGTTCCTAGTCTCGAAATTTCGCGTCGGACGTCAGAAGAAAAGTTCGCCGACTGCTGCAACTTTTTAAGCTTCGTTTCCCCAGAGCTCCGCAACTGCTCTGCGTTGCCACACCATGTCTTCCTTTTTCACGACCCCAGCCTCCCAGAGGAAACGTAAGAGAATTGAAGCTCCTTCGGCTGCCTCTAAAAAAAGAAACGTCACATCCAAAGATTCACAACCGGCTAAGCCATCGCGGCGAAAAGAAAGAGAAGAATCCATCTCCGGCAGCGAAAGCGAAGATGAGGAGCGAACCGATTTCTTTACTACTGGAGATGGCGTCCAAACAGACTCGGATGAGGACGAGAATGAGACCGCAGCAGAGAAGCGGTTGCGGCTTGCAGAACGCTACTTGGAGAACATCCGAAACGAAGTCGTGGACGAAGCGGGATTCGATGCGGCCGAAATCGACAAAGATTTGATTGCAGAGAGGCTGAAAGAAGATGTTGCCGAGACAAAGGGGAGAATATATAGGCATATTGCAGACAAGCTGGACTTCGAGACGGCGTCGCACATCTTTGCTAAATCCAACGAACATGCCATAACAGGGTGCGCCGCGCAGCTACCATATATATGGACAATCAGTAAAGATCTGTCCGTAGTGAAGTGGGAGGCTCCCGATCCCAAGATTTATAACTCAGATGATTCCAATCGCCCCACGAATATCACTCCGCGGAGGAAGCCAAAGAGAATACTCTGGAAGAAGGGCAACAAGAACAATAAGAAGGACCCAAGCTTTATTGGACATACTGGAGCTATTCTTTCGATCGCCATATCCGATTCTGGCAAATATCTTGCAACAGGTGATGAAGACGCCCGTCTAATAATCTGGGACGCTGATACTCTTACTCCCAAAAAGATGTTTACACAACATCGCGGCGCGGTTACATCACTGTCATTTCGCAGAGGCACCGAGCAACTTTTCTCCGCCTCCACAGATCGGACCATCAAGATTTGGAGCGCTTCCGAGCTTGCCTATGTGGAGACCCTGTTTGGTCACCAGGACAGTGTAGTGGACATTGCCGGGGGCCTTGAGACAAACCAGGAGACGTGCGTGAGTGTTGGTTCACGCGATCGGACGGCAAGACTTTGGAAAGTGGTAGAGGAGAGCCAGCTGGTATTCAGGGGTGGTGGTACAGCAAGGCATAAGGGAATGGAGAAGCTGCGGAGAGGCCGATTTGGAGCGAAGGTCGATGATGAGCCGGACCACAACGAAGGAGCAGACTCGAAAACCGGTATGGCTGATGAAGACGATGATCCCCCAATTGCGTACGCAGAGGGTTCTATGGACTGCGTCGCCATGCTCGAAGCCGGCATGTTTGTCACAGGCTCAGATAATGGAGCTCTGTGCCTGTGGTCGGATAAGAAGAAGAAGCCCGTCTTCACACTGCCACTGGCACATGGACGCGATCCGCGTATCCCAGCAGAGGAAATGTCAGCAGACGCCAATGCTGCAGAGAGGGGGATTATAGGACCACGGCTACCGAGATATATCACTGCAATCGCCACTGTGCCATTTGCAGATCTCATCATAACCGCTAGCTGGGATGGATGGATCCGAGCCTGGAAGGTGGGACCTGAGAAACGTACTATTGAGGAGTTGGGACCTATTGGAAAGATCGAGGGGGAGAACCTTGTTAATGGCAATAGTACCTCAGGTCAGACGCTTGTTAGGGGTATTGTCAATGGTCTTTCTATATGTGAGAGAGGGGAACGGGGTGCTGACGGACTGTGCATTGTTGCCGCGGTCGGCAAAGAACATAGGCTCGGCCGGTGGATGAAGGGCCAAGGGCGTAACGGCATTGAGATATTTGAGGTGTTGACGAAAAAATCCTCTAAGCCTGGTGATGATGGTACGGATGAAGAGACAGAGGCGTAAGCTGCCGAATGCATTTACATAGCGTCTGAACCAAAAGATACCATTTAGATTCTTAATCCGCCTAACTGACTGACGCACCTCCTCTGATTCTGTTGCCTTCGTATACGCCAACTGCTCACATCTGCTTAAAATATGCCTTTCACAATGCCCGCATAGGAAGGCCGTGAAAGGAGCCCTTGCACGTGATTGCGCGCCACGCACCGCCACTTTTAGCCACAAGCAACGTCCAGCTTCATCAAGCTTCAACATCACCTCAAATCTTCGACGCCCAGGTTCAACCAAAATTTACGAACAAACCCACGCCTGTGAATATCCCTGAAATGGCAACACGCGATTCGTTCCCCTCAGGGTCGAAGCGCGCGCACTCGCAAATGGAGCAGGACAACAGATCACCTGCGAAACATACTGATGATGTGGATGATGGTATGTTTATTTTTCTGATCACTGCCCACTTAGCTAACTCGAGTATAGATGATACCTCCTCCGACGATGATTTTGGGCCTGCGCTGCCCTCTGAAGTCCCCAAGAAGAAGCGCAAAAAGCTACCATTCGCGAAAGAGTACATCGCCGCCTTACCCAGCGCCGGCCGATACTACAGGTCGTTGATGCATAGAGACCAGCTGTGCTTCAACACCTTCACTCCTTCCACTGACTTCCTTATAACCAGCTCAATCGATGGTGTGGTCAAGTTCTGGAAGAAACAATTCGGTGGGGTGGAATTTGTCAAGGAGTTCCGGGCGCATACTGGGGAGATTCGAAGCGTGAGTGTGAGCGCAGATGGAAGAAGTTTCGCTACTGCTGGGGTCGACAAGACCATCAAAATCTTCGATGTCATTACTTTCGATCTTCTGGCCATGTTGACGATTGAGTATACGCCGAAATGTGTGTGCTGGGTCCATCGTCGAGGAGCCGGTCTCCCTCTGTTGGCGGTATCGGCGGACGAGAGCTCCTGGATACGGATATATGATGGCAGAGGGGAGAATCAGGAACCAATACATGTCATGAAGAGCTTGCATCGCAAACCGGTTTCGATAATGTCTTACAACAACAAGTATGACTGCGTGGTCTCGGCAGATGAGGGTGGGATGGTGGAGTACTGGAGCCCAAATCAAAATTATGAAAAACCAGACAACGTGTTTTCCATGAAGAGTTCCACGAACTTATTCGATTTCAAGAAGGTATGTTTGGTTCCCTGCCCAGCTTGAGTAGTGGTGCTGACACATCAGTCCAAATGCGTACCCTCATCCCTTACCATATCTCCAACAGGTGACCAATTCGCTACTTTCTCTTTCCCCGACCGCAAAGTCCGTCTATTTGATTTTGCCTCTGCAAAACTACTACGGACCTATGACGAGTCTCTGGAGACCCTTGAAGGCATGCAACAGGCCGGAACAAGCCTTCAGAAACTGGAAGATGTCGAATTCGGCCGAAGACTGGCTGTAGAAAGAGAACTAGATACTCCAGAACTCCGACCCCGAATGAATGTCATTTTCGATGAGACTGGCCACTTCATCCTTTATGGGTCAATGTACGGCACCAAAGTCATCAACACCTTTGAAAACCGGGTGGTGAAAGTTTACGGCAAGGATGAGCAGATGAGGCCCCTTAACCTGGCATTGTACCAGGGTCAGCCAGAGAAGAAAGGTGTTGTCACGGTCCAGATGGCTGCTAGTGAGAATCCTTTGCTTCAAGAAGCTGAGGCTCGTGACGCTATGTTGGTGTCAACTGCATACAACAAAGTTCGGTTCTTCATGTTCACAGACGATGACAAGTAAGGCATTCATATTCCTTATTCGATGGCATTGCTAATGAAAACGAAGGGTCTCCAAATCGGATCGTGACATCCAAAACGAGAAACCGCGAAACCTCAACACAAAAGAACAAGCCGAGGCCAAACCCGCCGCCAAAGGCTCTTCCGCCGTCATCCACACAACATACGGCGATATCACCATCCGACTGTTCCCTGAAGCTGCACCCAAGGCGGTCGAGAATTTCGTCACCCATTCCAAAAACGGATACTACAACGACATCATCTTCCACAGAGTGATCCGCAAGTTCATGATCCAAACGGGCGACCCACAAGGCGATGGCACCGGCGGCGAGAGTATCTGGGGCCATAACTTCGAGGACGAGTTCTCGAGCTTGAAGCACGATAAGCCGTACACTGTCAGCATGGCGAATGCAGGGAAGAATACGAATGGGTCGCAGTTCTTCATCACCACGGAGAAGACGCCGTGGCTGGATAACAAGCATACGATTTTTGGACGGGCGATTGCGGGGTTAGATGTTATCCATAAGATTGAGAATACGAAGGTTTATAAGGAGAGACCAGAGGAGACGATTAAGATTATTAACATCTCGATCTCTTAGGGATTGTAGTACCCCTATACAAATAGAAGTGACTAGATTAATAGAACCCTAAGCACTTCCAGACTCAGCATCCTCGCAAGTAGTTCTCTCCCAAAATCCAGATAGATAATATTTCCTTCGAAGTCCACCTTATGTCTATAAAATAGAAAGGAAGCTCATAAGTAAAAGCTTCCTTATTCTAGAATTTCTTATAAGTTATAGTTACTCCTAACAACGTTCTGTCGAAGGTGAAACTCGAATAAATAAAAGGACTTCGAAACATGAGGAGGTGTTTAATCTACTTCGCAGAGACAGAAAGGTTTGAACCTGTTCGATGATAAGGGAGGGAATCATACGGCAGTGACTACGACGAACCGAAATGGGCCGTTGAAAAGCGCACCTCTTCCCTCGTGGACAAGAACGTATCCATTGACACCCGCGTTGTCTCGGCCTTTGCAGGGTACTTCTTTTTGCTTCAGTACTACACACAAGGCCTTGTTATTGAGGCACAGGTGAAAGCTCGTCTGAGGATATAAAGGCTGATGTACCCAAGGCCGGTTTTCCCACGGGAAAGTTGGATATTCATTTTCCCCAGTATGGTCTTCCCATGGGAAGAGCGAAGTGTAAGATAGTGTCCACTGCAGGTCCTTTTAAATGCACGAGACCCGGGAACAGGCGCGCTCGGTGAACAATACTCCCTGCCGCACCCGAATGGCTCTTCCGCGATATCGGAGTCTCTGAAGAACGTAAGGGGATGGAGGACCTAAAGGAACAGTTGATTCGGGCTGTGACCTTGATAGTCAAACACCCAGGTTTCGCTTTGGGAAAATCAGGTCTGCCTGCGGAACCTCTTGTCGCTACATATTATACACGGACTCTAAAGCAGGTTACTCATGAAAGCCTTCTCAGACACTTAGCTTGAGTACTCGGTCTTTATCAATGAATTTCTCCCGATTCGACGACAAAACCGGTACTGTCTTTGCAATTGTAGTTCGATACCTTCAGTAGAGATAAACGTACGGCTTGGGCATCCTTTTCCCAGTTAGGCAAAATGGCGACACAAGTTATACTTTTCCTAATAATGCTTCTTATACTATTCCTCTCCCCTAGTTAGAATTATTACTGTTTAAACTCGTGATTCTAACTAGTACAAGAGATATCTACTAAGAAAGATAGAGAGAGCCTTTGAAGAGCTTGGATGGACGAAGTCTAAGAGGAAGTTCTTAATAGGAAGTTCTTAATAGGAAGTTCTTAATAGGAAGTTCTTATAAGGTGCAAGCTTAGACCGCACACGATCGAGACAACCTACGCCAACTTGGCACTCAATTTATGTA
>ML994176.1:0-33342 GCA_010093945.1 Delitschia confertaspora ATCC 74209 | reverse complement strand
GAGTATTAGTTTTTTTTTTTTTTTTTTTTTTTTTTTGTTTTTTTTTTTTTTTCTGAATGAGGTGTTAAAGCCGGAGAAACTTACCTCGGGGAAAAACTGGAAAGGTTCAATCCTCTCCTTTTGAGCCCACGCATCCTTTGCCATCGAGATCCATTTCTCTTGCCTGGTTTGACGAGCCGCAGCCTCCTGCTCGGGAGTCAAACGGTCCATCTCCTTGCTGAACTTCGACTCAATAAGCTCACAGTATCTAGCAAGCCCTTGGCCGATGGACTTAGACATAGCCGTCATGAACTTGGCGTACTGGAGGTCGTCATCCCAGTTCAACGAAACTATTTGTTCGATTGACTGATTGAAGGAGCGGAAGATGTCCACAACCGAAACGCTGTGCCGCTCATCATCAGAGGGAACCGGGTTCTCTGAGGTCAGAGCGAAATTATCCTGCTTAAATGCGTTTTCGACCCAACCTACAAGATTAGCGTCAGTCATTTCGATCCATCTCCACACAAAATCTTGCAGCAGTCCTTCGATGTGGAACGCAAACGGCCGGTCTGGCAGCGCGTCATGGTGTATCCGACGGATCTCCACGAGCTCCTTGTAAAGGTCGAACCCATCCTGGATCGGGATTTCTTCGCCGTTACTCTGGGCGACATCCATGATGCGTGCCACGAGGTCTTTTGCATCCGTTGCATAAGAAGGCAGCATCTCCTGTACGAGTACGTTCATCGGTTTTACGCCCATGATTTCAGGGTTCTTTCGGTAACGCTTCTGGATTCGCTCACACAGCTTCACCACTGCTCTTCCAAGCTCGATCACGTGGAAGAACTGCCACTCTTCCTTCGTGTCGGGGATATGTTTTGTGAGTAGCTGATGATAAACATCCTGCGCTTTTTCACCGAGTGCTTTTTTCACTTCCTCTGAAAACTGCTCGGCTTCTCCCGATGGTCTCGCGAATATAGAGTCTCCGAAAATGTGAGTATCGAGGACGTACAAAACTGGACCTAGTGGAGGCACTTTGCTGTCATAGACAAGAAGCATGAGCTCAAACAACTCCCGCATTAACGTGTCATAGAGCGAAGAAAGGATCTGCTGGTTGAGGGCAAAATCATGAACCGTCCACTTTGAACGATCAAACAAGGACACAGGAATTACGCTCATGCGGTTGGACTTCTTGTCCGTTGCTGGGGGTTCTTTTACATAGTTGAAAGCTGCATCCAAGGTATCGAGATCGATTTCTTGTTCCTGATACTTCTCCCGAATCACGTCCAAGAAGAGCACAAGCCTTGAAGGAGGAGGCAAGCGCCATCGCAGAGCAAGCTCGTTCATCAACTCCGCCGACTGTTTCTTTAACAGCGATATCGATGGGGCCTCGCTGGTGGCTTCCGTAGGTTCCGAGGATGTATCGGCAAGATCGTGCGTGAGAGCCTCTTTCAACACGGCGCGGTAATACGCTCGAGGGTCGGGGGGAATGAAGGTATACGAGTTCGTGTCCCCGTTGGAATTGTCACTGATACTGAGGGTGCTCATGTCTGCCGGCTGGTCGATGACATATGAAGAGCCATTCTCTGACTGGCCGGACATTTTCCTTCCCAAATCATGGTAGCCCGCCGCTTCTGCAGCTCCACTTCCGGGTTTGAACTGGGGCAAGCTTCCGCCGGGGGAGCTCTTCGCGAGCTCCGGGTTTGATTGTATGATGGCAAGCATCATTTGCGATAGGTCATGGACCTCGGACTTCTTCCAAGCTTCGTAGGCGTCCTCCAGGTCAAAATCCTCGCTGTTCAACGTCTTATTGGTATTGAGGCTGAGATGGGCCTGGTAGGTCTTGAGGTCCTGCAGTGCCGCTTTCTCCGTCCAGATCGATTTATGTCTGTTGACATCTTCCTGGACATCGCCATATGAAACACCGAAGATACGGTGAACAACCAGAACCAGGGGCATGTCTTTGATTTCGTAACTCCTAGGGACTTCGACCTCAATCGTAGATCCCCCGGCGCCTCCATTCCGCTGATTCTCAGCGGCCAAATCCTGATCATGGACCAGCAACTTTTTCTCCATGGTATTCAGCCGGGTGCTCAGTTCGGGCCTGTCCCGTGCCCAGTCATGGTCCCTCAACGTGGAGCTGATGAGCCGAATGAAGAGAGCAACATGGCGGTCCACCATCAGTTTCCAGCTGTCGTCTCCAGGGGGTTTTCCTTTTTGAAGTTCTTTCGTAGCATGGGAGAAGAAAATCAACAATAAGTCCTCCACCCTCCTGTCCTTCTCCATGGACCTTCGAAACTGGGGGGCCTTGAACTCGTTCAGGAAAACGGCAAACGTCCGTTTCACAAGCGCATCCTGATATTCGGGCATCTTCTCCCTTCCTACCAAGACGCCCGTTATCCGCTTATCCAACTCCCCCATGAAACCATGAGGGAACTTAGTGCTCTTCGAGTCTCGGATTAGGGAGAAATCCTTTACAAGGTCGGTCACGGAGGTTGACGACCGATGGATGGGGCGTATTGGAGCCGCCACATGCTGCACTCGTTTCTGGCGCGGCTGGAGCAGGTAGGACAGATATGCTACGCGGAGGGCAGCGAGATAGGCATCTTGGGCGCTGACCATGCGTTTGCGTTTTGAACCAGAGATCTGCCGACTGAGACGTTCCTGCTTCTGGAGACTATTTACTCTGGGATTAGACCCACGAGCGTGGTGTGAGGGGTTCGACATGGCCGTTATTTGAGGCTGAGGATGGTCAATTGCGAGGTGTTCTGAGGAGGCGGAGACGAGCAGAGAGAGGGAGGGCGCATATCAAGAACGATAGGGTGACGAAATGCGTGCGTGTTTGTGCTCAAGTGGTAGTGGTTGCTGAAGAAGTGAAGTTTCGATGAAGTTGATTATCTTAGGGTAGGTTTGAATGGCGGGGTGTAGCAGGAGCGAACAACAAACAACCTTGACGAGCGCCCGCCTTTCTGATCCAGTCGTAGAAACCGTGTTGAAGGTGTGTGAGTGCAGACAGGCGGGGTGGAAGTAGTTGAGGCTGGAAGAAGTTGGAGTTGGCGTGGCGAGATTTTGGTGCTTGGGTGCTTATGTGCTTGGGTACTTGGTTGCTTGGGACATCAACAATAGCGTCACCGCTCAGCGAGTTGTGGTTGGATTTTGGGCATCACCACCAAGAACCAACCCAGGTGGAGCAACGAGAATGCAGCGGCGCACGGTCACGCTCTCCCTCTCACGGTAAGGGTTGCCGAATCTCTAATTAAAATCGACCCTGGCTTGCCCACCCTGAAACGCGTCCTTCGCGATTTCCCCACTCGCTTTTTATCTCCGAACCTAGGCTCTTCCTTTCTTAGGACATCATCATGTTGTTGACTTCGTTGGAAGGCATAATGAACTCTTCCTCTCACTTCTCCCGGCATAAAAGTCCTCAACTCTCGCTCTCTCGGTCTTTTCTTCATTCACCGGAACGCCGCATGATACCTTAACCGCCTTTCGTGGCACACTTTGGTCATCTCTTATCCGCATCACACGACCGTTAATGCTGCCGAACAACTTCTAAGCCCACGCTCCCGTTGCAATTGCATTCGCTTGGATTCAGCACCTACCGGTTCCCTACCCTACCTTCCTTCAGAGATCTCTATACGTTTCGCATAACCACTTCTTTGCAACACGATGACATCCACGAGTCCCCCCCAACCCCCCGACCGCCCTCGCCTAACCGAAGCTCAAAAGAAGGAAAACCACATCCGGTCCGAGCAAAAGCGCCGTGAAGCCATCCGTGAAGGCTTCGACAAGCTCGCCTCGCTCGTCCCTGGTATGGAAGGCCAGGGTCGGAGCGAAGCCGTTGTTCTCGAAGCCACCATAAAGTTCCTGCAGGACCAGATTTTGGAGAGGAGGAACTTGATTGAGAGGGCGAGGGAGAGGGGCATTGATACTGAGGAGTGGGAGCTGCCGGGACATGTTGAGCCGGCGGTAGAGAGGCAGCTTGGGAGGAGGGATTCGGAATCTTGAGGTGCGGAGGAGGGGGGGTGGAGCGGGGCGGGTTTGGGGGGATATGAAAATGTGAGAAGGTTGATAATGGTGTGGTGCTGTTATGGGCTATCGTATACAGGGCATTGCTATCATCGCCTATGTGCGACTGCTTGGACGGATAATAGGTAATGTCTGACGTGTAACGGTAATGATAATGGTAATGCAGAGCATGCTCGTTCATCGGTGAAGCGATGGTGTTGAAAAGAGTTGGTCCAGAAAGAGAAGAGATGGAAAATCACGAAACGCCCATGACGCAGCAAAGTATTAGGACTGAAGGGGAGTTATGGGATTAAGAGGTAGCAGTTGGTATTCCGTATGCACGATAGAAGAACATGAAGTATAGAAGGCCTAACAGTTGACATCAATGTTGATGAAAAACATTTCAACTGAGCTTAGATGAAACACCCCGTACGCTTCCATGTGCATTTCATTCCTGCAACCGGCAACTCGAACAGGTGTTTCTGTACTGAAGAGTAAGACATCCGCGTGTATTCAAGACACCTGATACGTTGATGTTGATGTTGATGGTACAATATCTGTCTCTCTGGATAAACAACCTTGAGCCATAACATGGCTCAACTGAAACTCGTGAGCTCAAGGATTCTTGCCGAACGTTCTCCTCCACTTTCATAGAGGTGCATTTTTCTATGCACCGAAGTGACTGAACAGCACCATACTAAGGGATAGCCCGCAAATTACGCCCAAGAAAATAATCCTAAAGAACGGTTCACATACATTTAGAGAAGCGGTATGACCCCACCCATCCAAACTTTCATTCAAATAGAGCTTAATCGATCAGAGGCCAAGCAAACAGGTTCAAATGCCTAAGGATTTTCAGTGATACGATAAAAGCACCCAGTTCAGTACTGCAGAGAGAGAGAGAGAGGATCACCATTAATCGAGTATATGCAGTCCCTTAGTACCTGATATGCCCTCTTCGTTAGTATACATTAATTCTAAGTCTCTGTCCAAAGCCAAGCTATACACCGTTTCTCGGCCCCTCCTTCCTATATCATAAACAGTTCCAAGAAATCCGAAATCACTGATCCCTCGTATTTTACCACCCTTAAGAGGCTTTTCCGGCCTCCATACTACACACAAATCCGAAAATGACCACTCCCCTCCCTTGGCCCCACGCGCAAAGAGCATACTCTCCCTAAATCCCCTGCTCTTCCAACAACGAGCTCCTGCTCGCCTGCGACCGGGTCGCTCCCTTTCTCCTTACTAAGCACATGCATACGCCCACTCATGTAAAAGCCCAATATTTTGTAGCTGGTTATGCTGGGGAAAAAGAAGAAAATGGTGAAGAGATTGATTTATTTATCACAGCTACTGTTGTATCCCATTCATCTGCATTCTGATCGTTATATCCGTATTTGACCCATGGTCCTTCTCTTATTCAAGAAACCCGAAAAAAAAACCCCCCCCTGTCCCTCCAAACGCCTGACCTGTGCCATTCGATACTTCATGAAAACAAATTCCCTGAAATACCGTCGCTCACCGACCTATTCCCCAGTGCTCATTTCGCCGCCATCCTGACCTCTATTCTTTTCCTTTCCTGCTTCTCCATTCTTTTCTTCCTTGCTCTCCTCAGCGCCCACCATCTCAACATCACTAGCTCCCCCCTCTTTCTCCTCTCTGTCAGGGGTCTGCTGCCGAATGGCAGACCGTCCCATCGCAGCCTCGATATCCAGTCCCCGGCTCCTATCATTCTGACTCCCAATATCCAACGCCCCAATCTCATCCGGACCGCGCGCATGCGGCATCTCATCGTCCGTCTCCACTGTCTCGCGCACAGAGCCTTGACCCTCTACCTCTGCAATATGCATGGACCGCTGCGAGGGCACAGAATGTGGGTTAGACAGCACAACACCAGCTTCCTGCTCTTGTCGCAGGAGTTCGCCTTGCGTTACAGAACCGGGGTCGCCGAGAGATAAGGGTTCGCTGTTCGCGATGTCGGACGCTGAGGAGTTTAGGGCGGAAGAGGAGGGCGCGCTGCTGTTGACCAGGTGGCCATTTACGACGGAGACGGTTTCGATGCGACCGGCGCCGTTGGGTCCATCTACAATCTCAGTGCTTTCAGAGACAAGTTCGCTCTGAGAGCCGCGGTCGTGACGGAGCCAGGGGATTGGGGTAAGGAGGGCACCGCCGAGGCTTTCGTCGCTTCCGAGGGAGGGGGCGGTGGATGTGCCGTTGAGGAGGCCTCCCGTGTTGGGGAGAACAGCTGCAGGGAGGGGGAATGCGATTGTAGGGCTGGAGACAGAAACGACGCGGTCGAGGGCGCGGAGGTAGGAAGGGAGGAACTTGTAGCGTCGCTTCGGTTCGAGGACCAATTCGGCGAGACGCTGTATGGTATGCGGCGGGTGGGTGGGGAAATTCTTGGATAGGGAGGTTCTTATGGAAGTGTAGAAGCGATTGGTTTCATTACTGAAGTTTGCGGAGCCTTGTGAAGGGGAGCGCGGAGCGAGGGCAACTGCATCCCCCCAAGAAGGATTTACTGGAGGCGGCGCATTTTCTTTGTCCGTATTCTGAAACTCCTGGCTTGATATATTTTGCGATCGGCTTGGGCTTCCAGCGCTGGGGGCCAATTGCGGGGCTGGAGAAGGTTGAACGGGCTTGGGGAAGTCATTGATTATCTGCGAGAATCGAAACGCGTAAGTGCAGTTTTGGCGAGACAGATCAAACGGAGGAGGGGGGGGGGGGAATTCACCTCATCTAGACGTTTCAGTATGTACTCGAGGGCCCTCGGCCAATCCTCTCTTCAGACAGTAGATTAGCAACAAGGAAGCGGGGCAGTGAAAGTTGCAAAGGTACTCACGAGTTGAGATCACCGTTATCAGCCGCCTCGAGCAGGACCTGTTCGGCTTTTGGTATGTAAGCATATGATAAAACTAGGGGATGAAAGGGGGGGGGGAGGGGGATTGGCTACCAGATCTCATGGCTGAGGGTGCAGAATGACGGTGGAGAAGAGTTGAAGAATTTAGGGGAAGCTGGCGGTGTTTTAGGCGGTGTTGTTGCTGAGGTTGATGCGCGACATTGAGCGGCCTGCTCGAAAAGCTAGCTGCGCCACAGGAGCTCTAGTTCGGTGTGGGGTTGCAGGTGCTCAAGCTGACCTAAAGGCTGCGGCGTTCGCGAAAGATGATAATTCTAGGCATTATTATAGAATATGTCACAATGGGGGCTTACCAAAATTATATATTAGTTGACATATAGCTAGAATATAACAGAAATAGATAGGTATGCTAGGTTATGGCATTGAACATGAGGAAATTTTCAAGGTTGGGCTGTGCACGTGGCTGTGCTCTTGTCCGCCATGAAATTCAAGAGTCTTGGAACATGAAAAAACAAAGGTAAAGAGAGACGAAAGTACAAGGGGAAGTGCAAGGAGATGAAGGAGCCAATTACTTTTTGAATTCTTCTCCTCTACACATACAAACCATCTCCTATCAGTTTTTCTATATCCCCTCTCCATCTGCTTTACCGCCATCTCTCCTTCAACTCTTCCATACTTTTGGTGCCTCCCCTCCCGCCGCAGGGGCTTCCCGCAGTCGGACCGCTCCCCAGTCGTGCGCGCCAAGGAACCTTCCATTGAACCCCAACAGCATCGTAAGAAAACCCTCTGCTTCAACCCTCAGCACTATCAACATCTGGTTAGCCTTGTGCCTTAGCACTCCATAACGCTCACTATTCCAGCCTCTCCCCTCTCCACTCTCCACTCTCCACATCACTCTTCTCTCTTATTTACATACTCAGCAAATCTCGCCTTACGTCTCTCCCTATTCATCGTTACCAAAACATCTCCAGCCACCCGCCGATTTGATCGCTATTTGGATCAACCTCCCCTACCAACAACAGTCTCCCCCAGTTCTCTGGTCGTCAGGCTGCAGCCAAGCACTACGACGTTTCAGAGCCACAGCCACTTTGCCTCGCATTTGTCTCCTCCACAGCAATACGTGAGCAACCGAGCCTTCCTGGTTTCAGCATCTAAACCACCGTTACCAGCTCCCTCATTCGCTATATCATTCCATAACGTTCCATAACATTGCGGATATCAAGCGCAGTGCACAATACCTCCACTGCTTCAGTCGAGTCTCACTTGTACTTTGCAGGCGTCAATCTTCTCTCGCGAGTCTCTCGCGAGTCTCTCGCTTTCATACCAAAATACCCATCGCGTGACAGTCGCACCCTCTTTTAACACTGTCTCTCAGCCGCAACGCAGCGGCTGACCATCCCGCCAAAATTACGAACCACGAGGCTAGGACATCCCTCCTCGGAGGTGCGCCTCTCGATCGCAACTTCCAACCTTACAACACCTATCAGCCGTACGAACAATCTGGTGCCTACCCCCCGCCGCAGCAGACCTACCCACCTGCCGAGACATATCCTCCCCGCGAGACGTACCCTTCTACGCTCCCGGCGCGGAGTCGCATTCCCAGAATGTATATCCCAAATTCTAAATGGACATGGGCTTTTATGTTGGTTGCCTTCATCCAAGCTGTGGTAGGCGTAACTCTGGAAGCGTACGTCATCTCATCCTCATCCCCATCCCTCCGCAACAGGAACGGTAACCTGGTAGATAAGTAACAAGAAACATGGCTGACTGTGCTGGCATTTAGATATGTATTTGCAAAGTTCCAAACCAGTCTGCGAGATAAAAGTGAAGAGCATGCCGAAACCACCACAATTCCAACCTATCTTGCTGTTTTCATGTTCGGATTCATCTATCAACTCGTACTTGTATATGACGCCCTACGCCTCAAGAATACCATCCAAGTCATCGGGTTGGTCCTATACAACGTCGGCATTCTCATCTACGCTGCCATCCAAATGGATCAAATAAGTGATGCAGTGGATGTCCTGGGCAAGGGACACTATATCGCTGATCATTTCTGGCCCTCAATCAAGCCCGAGCTCATCGCCCTGCCCTGCTTGATGGGTTTCGGAACCGTTCTTTTTGCTTTCCTTGCCTGGAAGCTCTACGATGAATTTGCATGGACCATCTACAAACATATCAGTGCTGATCTACGCCTGAAGAGGAGGTATCTTACATATCAGGTATGAAAGGCGCTTCTATTCTCTTGAGACCCGTCTAACACGTTGCTAGATCTACATCGCTCTTCTCAAATTCGATTTCTTCTTCTTCCTCGGCTTTACCGTCCAGTTCCTCGTCGTAGTGAAGCGCACCCCCAACGCCGAATTCGGCGTCACCATTGCCGTCCTCTTCATCACCTTCATCTTCCTTCTCCTCGCCGCGTACTGGGTGCGCAAAGAATCTCTTGCTGGAATGTGTGTCGTCATTCTGCTCTACTTTGCGGCGCTCGGCTACTTCTTGTTCAAGCTCGTGCGCATGTATGCCTCAAGTCGCGAGCGTATCAAGGATTACATACCCGCACGGAAGTCCTTGACGAGTTTCGCCGTTATTACCCTCTTGCTCGTGCTGGCGACCATTGTTGTTGCGTGTATGTGCGCTTGGAACTTTAATAAGGGGTTGAAGCCGCATATTGCGAATAGGAAGCCGGGGCCTGGACCGGAGGCGGGGAAGCCGTATAGCACGGAGATGCCGCACTTGAGTGGGCCGGCCCCCAGTCGGATGACGATTGATTAGTCCTTTTATTTCAGATGGTTGGCTATCTTAAAATGGGGTTGTTTTTTTTTTTTTTTCTTTGGGGTTTTTTCTTCTTCTGTCCTTTCCGCGTTTGGCGTGCATGATATCTCGGTCGGGTGATTGGGATATGGCGTTATGGGTCTTCAACACCTACTACGGAAATCGGGAATGTCGGGAAGCCCATGTAAGGTTTCTCTTTTTCCCAGGCTTGGACCATGGGGACTGAACGTTACGGGTTCACTACTATATCAGGCTTCATTTCCCATTTTGGAAGTTGCATGGGTATGTTGGATCCATTTTCTGCTTCGAAACAGAAGTTTCGTGGGACTCGCATTGGATCTATTTCTTGAGCGGAAATTTCTTGCTGATTGAACCTTTTGGGGGTCCGATCATCTATTTCCGACGGCCGTTCTATACCTACATATCTTTCTTGCGCCATGACGCTTTGCATTCCATTTTGTTTGGTTTTTATGAATACCACTTGGCTTGATACGGTGAACGGAGATGATTGTGGCAAGGTTTTGTGCTCTGTGATATAACTGTGATCTTTAGAGGGGAGGATTGGAGATGAGAAGACTAAGGGGAGAGTGGAAAGGGCAAGGGCAAGGGCAAGGGCAAGGGCAAGCGTTCTCGAAGAAAGTGGAAAAGGGAACGAGTGCTTGAGAGCAGAGGCGGAAAACTCCTTCCAACTGTACAGAACACGAGCGTACGGTAGTTTTAGTACCCTGCCCATATGGTGAAAGCTCATCGCTCGTCGGGAATAATTTCAAATAATCCAATCTTGGGAAGTTTGTATTTCGTACGATGCTTTCTACACTATTTCAAGGGAGCCGTTAGCATTACTGTAATTCCATGTCTTCTTCACCGAACAGTGAGGCGGCAAGAGTAGATAGATCTACAGAAAAGACTCGACTCGATGATAGAAAGGAAAATTATAAATTATAGTTTAATCACCAATCCTTAACAACTCTGGCCCAGGGCTTATGGAAATCTTTTACCCTAATTCAACCGCAAACCAAACTCTGTTTGGACTTGAGAAGCTTGCAAATTCATGGTGTTAGTGGTATCCTTCCCCTTTTATCCACCTCTTCCAAAAACAAAACATAGGAAAAATCTTCATAATGTAGAACGTCGCATTCCCAATTTGCAACATTGAGATCCTCTGCTTTCGATAAAGCAAGAACAGTGTACAGCGCTACACCTTTCGAATGTAACAATGTACTTGCTGTTGTCGCAGCTCCGTTTTAGAGACCAGATCCACATTGCAGAATGCTACATCCCCACTTCCAGCTCCAGGACAGCCCGCATTCGCATCCTCTGCACTCGGATATCCTTGTCGTTTTCCACTAACTGTAGCTCAGCCTAGCCATCCCCTCTCCCCTAGCGGGCTGTGTGTACAATGTGTGATTGCAATGCCCCCCCTCCAAGTCTAACCCAGTCCAAGCCATCCACTGCTACTACAAGCACAGCAGTTCCACCTCTACTTGTGTAAAGTGAGATCCAGGCACTCTACCTTCCATAAAGCAATCACACAATGCCTCTCTCCACCCTTCTCGCACCACCACCACCCTCCCACTCTATGCGCTTGCGCGCCTCTGCCGTTGAGACTACGCCATATACCAGCTCTCTGCTACCACCGACTTAGAGGCCGCGGGGTAGGTAGAGCTTGATATCTGGTTCGACGTCGATGAAGTTGACGCAATTGGGTTCATCGTTCTGAATGAGTTGGACGAGATGAGCGAGTCTGAGATACTGGTTGCGGATACTGAGACTGATGGGCTGGCTGGGGTTGTGGAGAATATACATGTGGGTAGGTGGTTTTCCGGTGGTCGGAATGAGGTTGCTGTTTGATGCTGATGAGATTCAGGTTAAGGAGTCTGAGTTTAAGGAGAGCGAGAACGACGGTGTTTCATGGGATGAGGGGCACGATTGCGCATTGGTGGCTGTTTATGAGAATGTGTCTGATGGGGATGAGGCCAGCTGGGTTGACCTGGAGCGGCCTTTTACTGTTTTCCCTCGGGGATTCTGGAGAATGGGTTTAATGGAAGGAGTTTCTGAGCTTATATACTGATCAATTGTCAGGAGAGTCCGGAGGGGAACGCCGAGCTTGAGTTCTTCGAGAAGGACATCGATGATATTCTAATCTTGTATTATGAAGCCTCATTAGGAAATTGATCTATAGGTGCGGAAGATGCGGACGAAGAGATATGGTGGAATTTTCTGAACGAAGAGTGGAGTTCCCAAATGATAGTTTTTTCGAAGATGACACTGTAAAATCCTCCCCTATCCCCTTTGCTAACTCAGTCGCAGATCCCCGTTTCACAAACACACGACCAGGGAGGAGATATTTCCATCACGGCACTATTAAGTGTTCCGAATATCTTTTTCTCGTTGGGCCAGGCCGAGTATGAACCCATTACGCGCGCATCCAACGCCCGTATCGCAAAAGGAAGACGGGGTCATCTTCAACACACCACCCTCTCAATCGGCGTTCCCTAACCTATATGAACATAAACCTCCCTTCCTCACCTCCAGTCTCTCCTTCAGAAACCGCCAAAGTCATGGCGTATCCCAACGCTCTACAAACGCCATAGAACTAATGTACTCTTCAGAAATCTGGCGGACTGAACTCTACTTACCGCTTTGCTTCGATCCAGAGATTGAGGATACTTTCGACATACTCCCTCAGCCACCCAGAGTGGGGCTACCGTTCAGCGGTATTCCACAACCGTCAACGGTTGTCGCGTTCAGCGGGTTCGATGAGTGGGACTGGTCTGGGTGGGATAGCGAGCCATTTGAAGCTCATTTCGGATTCACATATCCCTTGGATAACATTAACAGACACCGATATTCACGCGACAGTTCTATCCGCTGGAGGGCAATACAAACGAAGGCCGCTATGACATCGCGTTCATTCTAAGCGGTAACTCCGCTGAGCTTCCAAGAATCACGTATGCGGTCTCTACTCTACACGTGTTTTGACAAGACTTCGACGTCTTTTGAAGAAGGTTCCTCTCAAGACCCAACCAAACTGCTAAAGTTCATGGAGACGAATAATGATCCGAATATGGCGCTTGCGGGCGCGCAGCCTCACGTAACCATAAAGTAATACGAGAAGCCATCGCTATGAAGTCGAAGCCCTAAATGAGGAGTACCGGGGTTGAAATACAACTGGTGAATAGGGGCTGGTTCAACAACTGGAAGACAGGACTAGGTTTATGACTGAGAAGCGCCTCAGTGAAAGGCAAGTGAGATCGGAGTAGAAGAGACGTAGAGTAGACTGGAATATGCTGGCAAACTGGGTTGACTGCAGCATTGGGAGGAGAAGTAGTAGTTGTTCTTTGGGTTTACCAGATATTTCCATGATGGAAGGACAGTACGTACCAATGATTAAGTTGACATAACCAAGTGGGTGAACGGCAATATTGATAACGTGAATATATCCAAGTAAGTTAGAAAGTGGGCAAGCCAGTGACGGCTCGTGGACAGAACCTTCCCATAGGTACTGGAGAAACCATGAAAGGATTGTGTTTCATAGGCTGTCTTTGAAGACGAGAATGGACGGAGTTGGTGCGCGTGTTCACTGTCCAGCATGTGAGTAACTTCTGTACCTAGAACTGGAGAAGAGATTAACGCAGCGGGGTACCTCAGCTGTGTGAGAGCTGATGAATGATATGACATATCTCAGAATGCCACGTCGATATAGCCGGATTGGATATATCCTATGTCTGAGAAATCGAGAGTGAACGTCAAATACTGGAGAAGGAACATACCGAGCCTAGGAGATTATCCTCATTATCAAGTTGACGTTCCGATAGCCAGATGCAGAGGAAGTTTGCATCAAGCGAATGCAGATAAAATGTTGAGAGCCTACCTGTACCGATGTGTATACACCCACCCGGGCAGCAGTGAATGATAAGCTGACAATGGACGTGACTGATCTTTGCTTACCATAGATGTGGATCAGATGCCCATGTCTGAGTTATTCTGGGCAACCGTTGAATACTCGTATACCGCATATGGCCGCTTGTAGCGAATGACCCAGAGTAGCCGTGCCGAGTATCCTCAGAACGAGCGACCCAAAAAAGCCATACCTGTAGCCTTCAGACGGGTATGGCTAGGCAGTCGGTTGCCCCGGATACTGGAAGGTCGGGGTAACCGAGAGAACTGAAAACTGCACAAAGCATAGCCAGGAAGTTGGAACACCGTACGGAGTAGATCACCGTGTAAACTATGTTTAGCAGTGGGTTTTGCGGAGACGGACGATCTTTATTTACAGTTTTCATACATAGGTATTGCCGAATGTCTCCTCACTTTCCTCGGCACCAGCGGAGACGTATCAATGACTATTAGTAGCAACTCATAGCTGAGATACTGCAAGCTCTCTTGCCCTAGAACGATGGCTTACTGCTAGACAAACAATCCTGATACCTAATGGAAATCTGGTAAGACCGAACAGCCGGTCGGATAGAGCATTACCCGCAACACCTACCTCGTCGTAGAGAAACAGTGGGTGACGCCGTTAACCACGAAAAGCCTCGTGTCGCGATATCGATACCAGATATCGCAAGCCCACAGGCATGGTAGTGCCGTAGGCTCGACTCGCCGTAAAGGATGTCAGACACTTAAAAAGGTAGCCGCTCTTTCAACGGTCCAGGGATGTTATGGTAAGGTTCTGACAGAATCGCGTGAGGTTGCAAACGAGGAGTGAGGCCATCCAGAATTTGAATCATGCCGTATACGGTCCAATATTTGGTGGACACCAATCGTCTTCAAGAGCTCTCGATAGGCCATATTCGTATGGGATCACTAAGCCGACTTTATCCAGGATACATTCCAGTCGCATGATCCGACTTCCCTCCGACTTCCAAGGGAGGAAGGTGTGCCGTCACTCCCGTCCGTCTACTGGGCTGGAGAGGCCAAGAACGAGAAGGCGGGTGAAGCGGACAGAATTGTTGAAAACCAGCGGTTTTGCGGTGGATACTTCGATGCCAAGAATATCCATCATCGAACTCGGTTCCCAATCGGGCGTAGGCGTGATGGGGTAAGCCGCAGTAAGCATAGACGGGACGAGAAGGAATTTGAAATACGACATGGTTAATTGATGTTTGGGGCGTAGGTAAACAAAGAAGCAACGAAGAGAGGCGCACAGAATTTTAAAAGAAACCAAAAAGCGAAGAGTGAGAGAATAAACAAGGACAAGCAGAGACTGGCTTTGGAGAGCTTGGGAGATTTAAAATCCCGCAGAATGTTTCTTAATAAGGAAATATCATGATCGGATAAGAAAACCCTGCGACGGTATGACGGGCAAAAGCTTAATCAAAGCTTGGTAAGAACGGATAAGAGACAGCAGGTTAAGTATCGGTTAGTCTTGCGGGACGCGCGTATTGACATTTCATCATGTCTTAGGGCTGAAAACGGAAAAGGTGGCTGGCAGCTCTGAAGCGTCTGATGATGGCCCGCAGTAGCTGAGCATAACCTTGAAAGTGACTAGATGACTGAGAAAGGCGGCTTGAGGCAATGTATCGATTGTAGAGAGTAGGGTTGCAGAGCAGAGTGATAAGAGTGAGCGGTAGAAGTTACTGAGGTTACGGTGGCATGGGTTCGTCAGCCATCCTCAGCCACATCTAACGCGAATTTCTCAGTCCCGCTAAGCCGCCATTTTGCACATTTCACGTGTTTCTCACATTGTTCGACCCAAAAATAGCACTCGGAGCATGGTCGTTGTCACTTGCATGTTACGTCCTCGCTTCCTTTTCATCGACGACATTCACTCTGACCAGGATCCACTAGGCCCCCAGCCACTATACCCACCACCGCTCTTTCAGTATCCGTTCTCGGAACCACCGGCTCACAGTGATCCTCAACCCACCAAGCATTGTGACTGTTCAATGTTTCATAGCAACCCTTGCTCAACCGCCACATGGAGACACTCGTAGGGCTGTGCAGGCCCTTCCCTCTGAGCTGTCCACGCTATTGAATTTCTGTTTTTTATTACCAGATAGAACTGCCTTGGACGGCAAACTGCCAAATGCGTCATGGGAAAAGCTTTGATCAATTTGCTCGTAATGGTTGCTCTAAGTTTATCAATCAACTAACTTGGAGGGAACCCGGTTGAAGGGCCCACACTGCTTGGTATAAGATGGTTGCTCACCCTGGGCTCAGTGAATCTATCATCACTCAACTAATATCTCTTCTCGCGCCATATAGCTCGATTCTTTTCAGCTTTCATTCGCTATCTCTTATTTACTCCAGTCTGTCGCTTCAAGTCTGAGATCAACCTTCAAAGTCAACCCCCCCCCGAACCCCTACCCTTTGACATATCTTAAGGATTCTTCAGCACAGTCACTATGCGCTCAACTATTGCTCTCGCCGCGTTGGTCAGCGCTGCTGCTGCCAACCCAACCTGGGACTGGCCATGGAAGGGACATGAAAATGACGGATATCAAGTCTACCCAACAGGCGGACCTTCCTCTTCCCCAGTAGCATCCTCTTCTCCAGTAGCATCCTCTTCTACTCCAGCTGCTCAGTCTCCTTCCCCCTACCCCACCGCTGGACAGCCCACTACTGTTACCGATGAGCTCATCACTTACACCACCGAGACCATCTGCCCGGTTACTCAGACCTATGGCACTCAGGTTGTCACGACCTTGACCACTTCAACCATCACCATCACCTCGTGCAAGGGAGGATGCCACCAGCAGCCAACCCCTATTGCAACTGCAACCCCCTATCAGCCATCTGTCCAGCCATCTGTCCAACCTTCTGTTCAGCCTTCTGTTCAGCCCTCCGCCCAGCCCTCCGTCTATCCCACTGGAGGATATCCTCACCCAACTGGTGGCCTGCCTGTGACCGAGGAGCTCACGACCTACACCACCACAACCGTTTGCCCAGTTACCCAAACCTATGGCACTCAGGTTATCACGACCCAGACCACTTCGACCATCACTGTCACCTCGTGCAAGGGGGGATGCCACCACCAGCCCACTCCCGTTGCCACCCCCAACCAGCCTCCCGTTCAGCCAACTGGAACTGAGGCCGTCACCGTCCCCCACACCATTACCACCACCTCCTGGGTCTTCACCCCGTGCTCTACTTCCGTCGGCAACAACGGCGGCAGTGTCATCTACTCCACTTACTTGACCTCCTCCGCCGTTACCTCCGTCTACACCAGCACCGAGGTCATCTACCCAACTCAGGTTCCAGCCGTCACTCCTGAGGCTCCAGCTGAGACTCCCGCCGCTCCTCAGACCCCAGCTGAGACTCCTGTAGCTCCTGCCTCCCCAGCTCAGACTCCCGAGGCCCCCGCTGAGCAGGCTCCTCAACCCCCCACCGTCACACCCGTTATCCCCGCCGGAGACAACTGCCCCATCTCTGCAACTGCCACTGTCACCGTGACCGTGACTGCCGCTCCCGAAGTCCCATCCGACTGCACCTCTTGCATCAAGACCTACACTGTCACCGAAAGCGGCAGCACTACCGTCGTCACCGTAACCAATATCCCCACCGTGCCTACCCCCAGTTCCGAGACTCCTGAGACTGAGACCGGTAAGCCTAACGGCCCTATCGGCACTGGTTATCAGAGCAGCGCGTACTCCACTGGATATGTCCCGTATCCCACCGGCAAGCCTAGCAGTTCCCAGTACTCTGCCAGCAATGTCGGACCCAAGCCTACTGGGTATCCCCAGGGCTATGGTTACTACTCCTAGATTATAGGAGGAAGAGAGATGGACATAAATTGGAGACAGCGTAGACATTGGATGAGAAAAGTACATACCACAGCGCGGGGGATTTAATGCATAGCTATGAGCGAAACGTCTTTTCTTCAAAATAGCATGAGCGTCCATTCCTTTGCCCTTGCATAGCCGCGGCGTTTTTGAATTTTAAATCATGGGGGCTTTTGATATTTTGGGATTTAGCAAGAATGATTAGATAGTAGATAAGAAGCATTTATGCGATAAATAACAATCATGTAGATGAACATTGCTGCATATCAATATTGCTTAGCATTAGTGGTGTTCTTGCTTCTTTACCTCTATTACCTCTCTAGAACCCCTGCCTTAGAGTACTTTACTTGTTATTCCCTTCTCTTACCATCCTCTCTCCTTATCCTCTCGAGATCTTTGTTCCAATGTCCGCCTGTCTGAGAACGCGGGATTACCTTCCCTTTGAGTGATGCGATCCAGGATACGTTTGTAATTAGGCCCACCGGTAGCGTCAGTGTGACGGTATATTTCATTGATCTAGTATTCTGAGGAAAGCCCTGGCGGCCAGTCGTACCGGAAAAAGACCATACCCGTTGTTGATTCCGATTAACTCACGTTTTAGGAACACCCACTACAATACCTCTTTATACGCTTTCGAATTCTCTACCCTTCTCTCTATCCAAAGCCTGTGGAGGTCGGCTTCCTGTCCCTTTCCTAAGCTACCATTCCACCCCCAAACTTGCTTCGCTCCGTTCATATGAGTCCTTTTATCGGCAACCCGTTAAAATGCATAGGGGAGGAATGATCATTGGTGTCTAATATTCCTTACTAGGTTGCTCAAGGAGAAAGGAGGTGAACCCCAATACATAAAAAGAGTAAATGTACTAACTATAAAGTGGGACCTAAACTATCACCTCTTCTCTTGCGTGTATAAGGACCATTTAAGGCAAGGGATTTTTAATCCTGTTTCTCACACCTTACATCTTAAGGACATAAGTTTTGTTCAGCATCAGTCTTTTGACTTCCCTAAGAGCACTCTCGTACTTTACTTCTCACTTCTATTTTCAGCCTTTCTAAATCTTGTAACAAGTAAACAATATAAACTATCACGTCTAGCTGATGCAACCCACCTCAGCCGATTGAAAAGGTAGAAGATGAGGAATAGGCGAAGAGTTTGGGCTCTAGAGACAAACTCCTGAGTCGAGTTTACTTCGCACTAAATATTGATATACGTGTTTGTAGACCCAATTGAGAACCATGTAGCACGTGAAATTGAATCATTATTATTATATAAACTATCACTTCAAATCAGTTCAAACGATTATGAGGATTTCAGTCATTTAAGAATTAAACAATTGCCAGTATTGCAATGAGCTCAGAATGCTAGACATAGCCTCTGAGTGAACTCGTAACTCCATAGGAGTGTGGATCATTTTAATGTATAAACTATTAATCCAGGCAGTAGATTACTTAGCAGGGTTGAATTCACGTACAGTATATAAGCCATCACCTCAACCCAACCACGAAACCATGTCCAGGATCTCAATGATCTGAGGCTGCATAATTTAACCTTGAGCCAACTATATAAATTCACAATGGTAGGTTTATTACAACGCATACACCATTAATATAGCTAGGGAATTACTAAGGCGAGGTAAATTTCGTAATGATTTTTAGACTTATGTAAATACTTCTCTATAAATGAACAGGGCTACTATACAACCCCTTCACGTGATATATCCACTACCATCCGCCAATGAGACTTCACCTTTGTTCAATTCATACCTCACACGATTTTGCTAATCCCAAGATTTTATTCCTAACAGCCTAACCATCCCCTCCACCATATCAACCAGCAACATCCCCTCACCTCTGCATCAGGCTTAATCTCAACAGCAACCCGTCCAACGAATTGGGCTAGGTTACAAAGAGCAAGCAACGTTTTCTCTCTCAAACTCATCGCTTCCGCATTACTACACTATTCAAGTTAAACATACATCTAGAACAACGCACAGGCTATATTGCGATGTTCGCTCCGCTCTACCCCAATTACATATAAAACTCACAACTATATAATAGGTATATTAACAACCCTCGTGGCTTTTAGCTCGCAGTTTCCTATCTTTCACGCACTGGATAAGCCCTATGATTGGATCAAGATTTCTCTCTTTCTTCTCACTCTCCTTGCTAGACAAGCTATAGTAGCACCAATTCTATTTATGTTGACCTGAACGGGTCCGAAGAGCTTTCAACCTCGCAGTTTTCTAGAAAGGGTGAAATATTTCCACGAACGAGGATCGGGGAAATAGAGAGCATGTGTGCATTAGATACTGTAAGTAAGGAACTAGGGCGTGGAGGTAAGTTCGCGACGGTGTGATAGCTGCCCCGTTAGGACTTAGTCACTCAGTAGTTAATGTAGAACAGTTTAGATTGAACCCAAGCGCACACGTTCGTTGTTTTCTGGGCTTCCTATATCTTCCATAATACAACAAGTATCGAAGCGTCTTTACCACCCTTCACACATATCTACCACTCTCCGACCCGCTCCCTCTTCCCCGGCATCTGCACCCTCACCACCTTATCGCAATTGAGTAGACACAGCGGATCAAATGCCAGCTTCAGCCTCCTCATTGCATCCACCGTCTCCTCGCCCAGTTCATGCGGCAAATAGTCACGCTTCACAAGGCCGATGCCGTGTTCGCCGGTCGCCGTGCCTTCCATTTCGATGGCGCGTTTCACCATGCGGTGGACGACGCGCTCGGCAATTGATTTTTGTGAGGGGTTGTAGAGGAGAACCGCTGTGGGATATGTTAATAGACTGAATATATAATGAAAGGATCAAGTGTAAAACTTACAGTGAAAGTTACCGTCACCAACGTGACCGACGATACTGCCGGTGAGACCAGACTTCTTAATATTTTCCTTCGTCTCCTCGATAATATCCGCCAACCTACTTATCGGCACCGCCACATCTGTCGTCCATACGTGCTCACCCTCCTTACTCTTCGCCATCACACTCCATAGCGCCTCCTTCCGCGCACTCCAAAGCTCCTCCTTCTCCTGCTCGCTCTTCGCAAACTCGAAGCTCTGGCTACCGGACTTGCTCGCCAATTTTTGCACCTGCGCGACCTGTTCCGTCACAGAGGAGGGAGTGCCTGCAAACTTAAAGAAGAGTGTAGGAGCTTCTTCCCAGCGCTTCGAGGTAGTGCCGGCGTCATTGATACATGCCATTTGCACATCGTCTAGGATCTCGATGGCGGCGATGGGGACACCTGCGCCAACGACTTTGAAGACGCAGTTTGCGGCGTCGCGCACGGATTTGAAGGCGCAGACGGCGACGCTGGTAGTCTGCGGTTTAACCGTAACCTTAAGCGTGGCCTCAGTGATGAGACCCAGGGTGCCTTCGCTGCCAATGAACATCCTTGTTAGGTCGTAACCCGCGGAACTCTTCCGCGGGCGCTGCCTCGTCTTGATTATGGTGCCATCAGCGAGCACGACAGTGAGAGAGAGGACCCAGTCTTTCATCGTGCCGTATCGGTATGCGTTGGTGCCGGAGCAGCCGGTTCCTACCATACCACCGATCTGGGCGCCTGGGCCGGGGTCGGGGGGAAAAAAGAGGTTCTGCTGGGCGAGGACTTCGTTGAGGTGTTCCCAGCCTACGGCGGGCTGGACTACGACGTCTAGATCGTCGGCGTGGAGCTTAAGGATCTTGTCCATGCGCGAGAAATCGATGCAGATGCCTCCTCTTGTCGGTGCAAAATGGCCCTCCAATGAGGTGCCTCCTGAGTACGGGGTCACTGGTATCCGGCGCTCATGACACACCTTCATGATGGCGCTGACTTCCTCTGTGGACGCAGGTTTCACGACGCAGAAGGGGATTTGCTCTGGGTTGGACGGGTGCGAGGACCAGGATGAGCCGGAGTGGGCCTCGAGCTCAGCCCGCGTCATGGAGATGTTGTCTTGGCCGACGATGTCGCGGAAGTCGACCCATGCTGCCTCGAGAGTTGGACGCGAAGCGTCGTGGGGTGGGGGGTTGGTGTCTTCCAGTTTGGTTGTGGAGGTTGTGGGGGGGTCGTCGGGGATCAATTGGCCGAAGTAGTAGCCTGTGATGCCAGAAAGGATGGTTACTGTTCGTTAGACATTAGTATTAAGTATATAAGTGACATTGTATTGCATTTGTGGTTGCTGGACCCAAATCCGTCCGAGACGCTCGTGCAATGAGCAGATTTTATACAGCGAGGAGTAGATTGATATCCCATTTACTTACATACTAACGGCCCTACCCTCCTCCTAGGATTACTTATCATCTTGGTAACCATTCTATCCTGCCTCTCTCTCTCTCTCTGCACTCTTGCTGTCACACTGTCCCACATCTGGAAATGGAATGGCCGTTCATCCCTTTCACTGCCCTTATCCAGATAGTCTTTAGGCTTCTTCCGTTCTCCGTTTGCGGATGCTGCCTTATCCTGCGCCTTATTGGTAGTATTCGTAGGCTTCGACCTTCTGGAGCTTTGCGCGATGTTTCTTCGAGGAAAAGCGGGAGCGCTTCTGGGAGCGGTGCAGGAGCTCCGGAGGCCCAAAGGCCCGCGCGGAACGGCTCTAAGGGACATTTTATATATGGAAAGGGGTATCACTGTGAATCCCATCGAGGATTGGGAATGCAGGATGATTTAAGAATTGGTGGAGGTTGAGCTGCTTCGGACTATCCTCGGCGGAAAGGGCCCCGATGTTTGCACCATTTGCAGCTTTGGTCCCATGGTGTTCCGACGAATTGAAATCAAGCCCGCCTTCACGGTGTCACTAAACATAATATTGCCCGCATGAATTGAAAGTCATATTCATTGTATTGATGAACATAGAGACCTATCCGAAAGTCGTCCGAACCACGACCATATGGACCAGTCTCCAAATACGCTTCCTAGGTCCCAGATAGCACCCAGTGCCACTCTGCCAAAGATACGCCATTCCCATAAGTGTGCATAGATGAATAGAAGCAGAAAACTGCCTCTAACCTTAACGAAAATGAGAGGCTAGTGATGTGCTAAGTCCAAAACTGAAAAGCATAGACACAGAACCTCCCATATATATACCGTAGAAAGATGCCCGCTTTATATGCAGTGCAGAGGAGGGTCAGATGCTGATACATAAGTGACCTGTCAGCGTGAAAACCAAACGCCATGCCCGCTGCAGTTAGAGATAAGAAAGCGAAATCAGGGAGATATAAAAAGAAATTGCGCAATAGAGGAAGATCATAGGATCGCCTCTAAACATGCACGAAGCGAGATCGTAGGCAGTATATTCTTAGGAACGCATACCTTGACCATGCTACTAGATTCAATGTGGCTTGCGTTGCATGATATCAATGTACGTGGCAGTCAAATTGGGACCAACCAGACACAGACTCAGGAACTAACATGCAACTTCCGACCAATCCTAAGCAACCTGGTCTTGAACCAGGCTACAAAGCGGAGCCACCGACCCTTTGCGGCTCTACTCCTTGTGACCTTGGGAGTAGGAATAATGCCCTTTTCCGGATCGACGGGAGCGGCCTGAGCCGGAATCGGTAGCGAACGAGTATGGGCCTCGCGGTGGTCTGAATACTGGCGTGCGCCAACAGAGGGTCGTCCGGCCTTTTCGTTGTGCATACTCTGAGGATAGTTCCCTATCCGTGCCGATGATTCGGATTTGCGCCGTAGTCGCTCCTCTTCTTTGTACCGCTTACGGTTCTCCCGCTCCGCTTGCTTGTTAGCTTCTTCCTCATACTTTCGCTCTTTGGCTGCCTCCTTCTCAGCAAATGCCTGGCGCGCAGCGTGAAGGGATGCAGCACGAGAAGCTGGGTCGACTGGGGAATCACGCCCTCCACGGATGAAACCGAAAGCCTTATCGAATGATGTTCGCGAACTAGGTGAGGTGGTATCTAGTGATTTGAGTGTATCGCCTCGAGAGCGTGAAGGGCCGACTGGTGATGCAAGTGAGAGACTGCTTTGAGAATAACTTCCAAGCCGCGTTGACGAACCGTTTGTTTGCAGACGAGGTAGTGCCGGAGATACACCAGGTACTGAGGAAAGTGACCCTGACCGCCGAGCCGGGTCAAACATATTCTGCCTTAATCGAAACTCCTCATCCGTCATAGTGTAATCTTCATTATCACTTCCCATGATGGACGGGGGAGTGGATTGGGTTATAGGTGGTGTGTAGTAACCAGACGTCTGGCGATAGGAGGGTATGCGCGGAACTGTCGGTCTCTGCAGGCTAGACGAGGTTGAGAACTGAGACGTATTGCTCACAGAACGATTGTGCCGGTGACGGCCGTTTACCGGGGTGAAATTGACATCCGTCACTGATCGTGGGTTTCCGTCGTGGTCAGAAATTCCAAGCCCCGCCAATCCCTCGTTTTCTGCCGATGGACGCGAAAGGTCGAGACCATTGGAGTCTTTTGAGGAAAGCTTGCGCAGGTAAGGTTTGATCTTGAGCGGTTTCGATGAAGTTGCAGCAGGCACTGGGCGAGTGGGCTCATGCCAGGGTTCTTCGTAGGTAACCTTGGGGGTTTCGGAGCGGTTAAATGTGAAAGCGTTCGTCGTGTGGCTCAGAGGACTGTTGATGGATGAGGCGGAGTGTCCCCGTTTGTGCAGTCTGCCGTGGCTCCCAGCCTGGGGCCTGGACGTGGCCATAGTTGAGAGATATGGTGGAATCAGCTGAACATCGTTTGGCGGCGCTGGATTGGTGGTGTTGGGTGAAAAGAATAAAGGATGGGAAGGCCACGCGAGAAAGATGTCGATACTTAGGATTTTCCGACAAACCCCGCAAGACGCAACGGAATTCTATCACCAAGACAACATCACTCACGGAAGCATCGGAAGTTGATCGGTGACGTCCCTTGACCAGGTGCTTGGTACGGGAGAAAGGAGGCACTGGAGGGCCCACGGACGGCCTTGCGGCTTTGTTGCGAGTGTTTGGAGGTCGATCCGGGGAGAGGAAGACGCGTGGTTGGAGATCTATCAGCCAAGCGAGCCGAGGAAGGGAGATAACTGGTCTTCCCAGATAATGCGAATGTCAGGGCAGAAGAACCACAACTCGCAAGAATAGAAATATTCGCCGGGTGAGGCAGGTTATAAGCAATATCCAAAGCAGAAACAAGAGGAATACGGTGAGGAGCAAAGAGGAAGAGAGGAAGTGAGCAGTTGTATATATCTGGAACACCCCGCCCGCTAGATAATGGCCTAGGTGGTGAGTAAGATGTTCTGATACCACAGCAACTGCGATCCTCCCCGCGGCTTCACAAGTTGCAAAGTCCAGACCGATGCGAGGTAGGTACGTACAGTTCCCGCAGCTATTGGTTCGTTAAAGCCCGCAAACAATTGCCTCTATGCAGCTCTTACATACCACCCCGCAAGCACAATGTTGCAATACTGCGGCACAGCCTTTGTCATGCTTCGCCAGCAGATATACTTGCGCCATCGCGCATCCTCAGCTCGCATCGCATTTTCTTCCCATTCGTTGTTGCAAACGTATCGCCACTTGCAGCACCAGATTGTGCGGCTCTCGCAGCCGAGCTGGGCTGTGTGCCGCGTATACAACTTACGTCTAGAGGTTAGATTTGGATAGACAAGACCTTCCTATTTGATACACCGGGACTCCGCATTTCCTCAGAATCCTCTCCAACGCGAGCTGACAGGCTTCCAAGGCTTAATCTAGATCCTACAAAGAAGCATTAATTGTCTGGCTGAGCAGTGGCATCTACCCATACCTCTCTGCTCTTACGCGTCTCAGCTCCACGGCAGCTTGTAAGGCGGCCAGTTTTTCTAGCCAGCTGCTGTTAAGAATTGCTTTTTCCCATCTTCACCTCCACCAACCAATCCCAGCGGTTATAAGACAATTGGCTGGAAAACGGGGGGTGATTTCAGGCCCCTCCAGGGCGGCTCCGCGAAACAGAATCCGGGAATGCCATATCTTGGCCCTCAGATCATACAAGGGCAAACAACCGCCAGCTAACCAAAACTACCTAGGTATTTCACGTGGTAAATGTATGGATATGCTGTGACGTAATTTTCTTTTCGTCCATTTACCTATCAGAGTCTGTCATTTCGTACAATTCATCACATTCATCCTTATTGAATATCCACCATGGCACATGTATCCCCAGAAGTCTATTATTTCTCTCCAACCTCTCACGTTCCAAACTCCAGGTTACCGGTGCTGATCTACCGGACCGTGCTTCCTGCGGACCCCACAGCTGCTTCAACGCGGGAAGCACTGGAGAAGAACCACTGGATCCAGGGTGGTGTTTTCAAAACATTTAAAGCCCATCACTTCCACTCCGTAACCCACGAATGTTATGCTGTCTTCAAAGGCTCTAGCCATTTGCTGCTGGGATGCGGTCCCCTTGATGATCCGGGAGATGGGGGTGTTGAAGTTGACGTGAGGAGGGGTGATATAATCGTTTTGCCTGTATGTGACTGTTGACTTGTTTCTATTATCATTGTCCATGCACCCTGTACAATCAAGAGGATATCATCTAACTGCCACAGGCTGGTGTCAGTCACTGCTCTATATCTTCCGAAGGCGATTATGAATATTTGGGGGTGTATCCAGAAGTAAGTCCAGGAAACCCCTATCGGAGAGGATGGAAAGGCTAATTGCATCCCTAACCAGGGCTCTCCTCACTGGGACAATAACTTCTGCAAGGCCGGTCCGAAGGAAACAGCAGAGAAGGCCAAAGTAGCACGCACCGTGCCTATCCCCGAGTATGATCCAATATATGGGAAGGATGGTCCACTGGTGGATATCTGGAGCAAGGGCACCGGATTATAGCGACATGTTAAACTCGTGTGATCTGAAGCCCGTGCCCAGTGCAGAATAAGTTTTGCTATGTTAATAGTAGCCATCAGTCCCAAGGATCTTATGCCTCGTATTTCTCATAACAGTGGCATTGTTCACGTCCTAGCACACACTGGTGGCAATCCTCACGATAACATTTACCCTCTTTCATCTCAACTTGGGTGCATTTTGGAAAGCGACAACGATGCTACCCGGATCGAAGTGAATTTAGCCACAAAAGTCGACAGCATGAAAGCGGCCTACAATGGATCAGATTGAAGTTGTAAAATACACAGCCGCAGCTAGCAATTTGAGGAGCGTCAAACTAGAGATAAAGACGATGCGGGTCGGGATCATGCCGTGGACCAGTGGGCAGAGGCTCAAAATGCATTGCGGAGTTAAGGCTCGGAGCTTAAAGCAGGGGAGAGTTGGAGGTACGTGCGAAGTTAGAATATTGTGGGGAGAGCAGCAACGAAACTACTTTTGCGAAAGCATAACGAAATATTTCGCTGCTTCAACCGTGCACAATTACCTATATACCAGTAGAGGGCGTCTAGTCACATGCTTTTCGCGCAGCGACTCTGTGTATGCGCAAGTGAAGGCAAAGCCGGTGTTATTACTAAATTCTTACAAAGCAGCAATGGCCCGTGCATGGGATGCACAGAAGACAACCGCAAAAACATCACGCCCGGGCAGCTTGAACATCACTTTTGCCTTTGTCTATACAACAACCACCGTCCGTCCCGATCATAATCGACCCTATTGAACTTCCATCCGCTTGTACCAGTGACTGTTACAGCATTGCGTATGGACGTTTCCCTGTCAACTCATCGGTTGTAGCGTCTCCCTCCTCCTAGGGGAATCGTTTTCACCCTTCGACAATCATCGCGCACCGCGCACAACATCACATCATGGAAGGCGGCAACAAGCGCAAAGACGTCTTCGAGCAGGGCCGCAAAGATGATCCACACGATGATCCTCGATATGATCCAACATTCCATGGAAATGATCCTCCGGTTCGAGCCACGGCTGCCCAGTTGGCAGCGCGAAAGTGAGTGAGCCTTACACATGGCGGCCGCGTCGAGAGGGATATACATCTGGCGGGGCATATATTGCGCATTCCATACGCGCGAAATGTAGTGGGACTTTCAAGTCTGGATACGTCCTTTGTTCTTGCGCCTGCCAACCTGTATATCTCTCTCGACGCGAGTGTTACATCATGCCCAGCCCTTCTGCTTGGAATTCATAGCTAACTTTATATCAGGATTAAGAGTCTGAAAGGACGGAGAGCAGGAGGCGCCTCATCAGTAAGTAATGTTTCCATTCGGGCAAAACAGCCTTCTTCCTCCTATCCCCCGGCGCAGCGAAGTTTCTTGCTAACTTGTGAACGCATAGGGTCTTTCGCAGAGCACTTCGGTGATGTCCAACCCTAATCACAACCCTTTCAACCCGACCTCTTTCTCCGCATCACAGCCTGCACAATTACAGCAGCCCCAACCGCCCCAGCAAGCTGGAATGTTCAGCACCACAAACAGTTTCCCACCATCGCAGCCAGCGGCGCCAGGCGCATCATTCACCAATTCCTCTTTCCCGACATTTGGGGGTAACATTTCTGGCACCACGTCCAGCTTTAAGCCACCTACCGCAGCAACATTCCAGTTCTCAGCCGGAGGGGATAGTCCATTTGCGTCCGCGCCCTCTAATTCTACTCCCGCGGCCAATGGTGCTACTCCTGGATTCTCAGGCACTATCTTCAATCTCCCACCATCGCAGCCGACACAATCGGGGGATAGTAACCCTCAACTCACACCCCAGCCACAGGCGCAAGCGAACAATGGTAACATTTTCGGACAGACCCAATCGACGAGTAACAGCTTTCTTGGACAGACGCCGGCTCCTGCTGCGTCGCAACCACAAGCGAGTGGGAACAATTCATTCGGACAGACTTCATCGTTTGGGCAAGCTCCATCATTTGGGCAGACTCCATCATTTGGGCAGACTCCATCATTTGGGCAGACTCCATCGTTTGGGCAGACTCAGTCGAATACCAGAAATCAATTCGGCCAGACGAACAGCAACAGTCTGTTCCCAACACAGCCTCAGGGAAATAGTGGCAATATCTTCGGGGCATCAGTCTCCTCTTCCCAGAATGCTCCGGCAGTAAGCACCACACCCCAGAAGGCTCCAGCTTTTACCTTCGGAGCGGCGGTGTCGACTACGCCGGCGGGTCAACCACCAAAGAATATCTTCAGCCCCGGCGATGACATGATGCACACTTCGCCCGATGGTTCACCCTCCAAAAATTCCCCGGTCAATACGCCTCAACCAAGCGCCATATTCGGTAGCTCGACCTCCGCACGATCTGCTGATACGGTCAGCGCGGCACCAGTAGCAAATATATTTGCAAGCCCAGCCCCTTCTGTGTTCGAGAAGCCAGCCCAGCCCACTAGTACCCCAGCTATTAGCACAACCACAAGTACTGAGGAACAGGCCAAGCAGACTACATCAAACAAGGAGTCAGCAGAACCAGCCAAGAATCTTTTTGGTAATATAAGTACCCAGTCCTCTGAACCATTCAGTCTTTTCAAGAAGAGCACAAGCACATCTGATTCTTTTTCCACTAAACCCCTCGGTCTCTTTGGTCAGACTTCAAGCGCAACGACTTCTTCTCAGCCCGCTCCAACTTTCGGTCTCTTCGGGAACCAGAATGCTGGTGCAACCGCTTCTTCATCCGACCTGGCTCCTGATGTTGCAAAATTGGTGAACACTCCAGCTTCCAAGCCGGCCTCCAACATCTTTGGTGATTCATCATCTTTCAGTCCCTTTACGCCCTTCACATCTACACAAAACGCATCAAACACACCGGCTCCTCTCAAAGAGACGTTCTCTGATGGGTCCTCCCCTTCTTCGCCTTTATTTTCAAAA
Organism: Delitschia confertaspora ATCC 74209; assembly: GCA_010093945.1. NCBI lineage: Eukaryota > Fungi > Ascomycota > Dothideomycetes > Pleosporales > Delitschiaceae > Delitschia > Delitschia confertaspora. The sequence continues at coordinate 4,284 of ML994176.1, read as the reverse complement.
GGCCCGCAGGCTTCTCAGCCAACATCAAATCCATTTGCGCTGTCTGCGAAACCTACCGGTGCGCTGGGTCAACCATCCGACCAGTCTAAATCAGTGTCAACGGCAGGAAGCGAAGCATCGATCAGTCAGACCGAAGCGTCTTCAGGCACGCAAGGTGGTGAAATTGCACAACGCCCCACAACTTCACCACCAAGTGGTATGCAGGGGCCTGTAAGAGTGAAGCCAGTACCTTGGAAGCTCCCTGAAGGACTGACCATCAGTCAACAGGCGCCAAAGCATCTGGATGAATGGGATAGGCAAATGTGGGAAGTAGAAGTATGTATGGAGGCTCTAAATGATGCCTTTAAGGCGAAGGTCAACAATGCCCCGTCGAGGGCCGATTGGCTCCTGCTTTCAGGGTGGCATTACAAAATGTCGGCGAAACTGAGCAAGCGGGTAGAGCAGATCAAAAAAGAGCGTGCCGCAGCTATGGGGATTACAGGCCGTGAATCGAGCTTGTCCACTAAGCGGAAGGCTGTCGAAAACGTCGAAAAGCCTCCAGAGCCCAAAAACCCAGGAGATACCAGCAGTCCTTTCAAAAAGGCACGCGGCACAGATGCCAACAGCAACACAAACACCTGGCCCAGTACCGGTACGAACGTCTTCTCCGATAATTTAAACAAGGACAACGGCAGTGCATCCAACGTCTTTGGAAATTCGAGCAAGAACACAGCCAGCTCATATAATCTCTTTGGGGATGCGAGCAAAGATAGCGGCAGTCCATCCAACTCATTTGGAAATGTGAGCAAGGACACTGGCAGCTCATCCAACCTCTTCGGAAATCTGAGCAATGGCAATGGCAGCTCATCCAATCTCTTTGGGAATGTGAACAAGGACAATGGTACCGCCTCGCCTTCGAACCCCCCCAGTTTCTTTACCAGCATCAATAAGGCCAACGGCGACGCCACTTCCAAAGACAGCTCCAGCACGTCAAATCTGTTCATCAAGAGCAGCGACAACCCATCACCCTTGAAAGACTCCTCAACTACCGCCAGCATATTCAACAGTGTTTTAAACAAAAGCACTGGTTCCTCTACGAGCAACACTGCACTTGCCGCCCCGACTTCACTCTTCAGTGCCTCGACTACTGCGACTTCAGCATCCACTGGTAATAGCGATACCGGTTCTAATCATACTCCAAAATTCAGTGCTTCCACCAGCGCTGGTATCTTCGGCGGAAATGATTCACTTAAATCGTTCAATGCCCCTGCCTCTGCTCCCTCACCTGTAGGGAATAGTAATGCTGGCTCTACCTTTTTCAGTTTCACGACACCAGCTGTTGCAGGTTCGACATTTGGTGCTATCTCAAAGGATGCTCCTCCTACACAGGCTAAGGCAACTTTCGAAATGCCTAAATCTGATAGTATCTCGACAACCACTAAACCCGCCGTCTTTGGCTTTCAGCCACCAAAGGTTGCTTCGTCAGCCACTCCAGGCGGTTTTGCTAGCCAGTTCGCTCAGAAATCGCAAAAGTCCGCGGAGGACCGTTATAAGGAAGCAAAACGGAACGCCATGGCTGAGGAGTACGACTCTGAAGGCGAAGAGACTAAGGCGGAATGGTCGGCGAAATACGATGAGCGGATGCGCCAGAAGGCTGCGGAGGAAGCTAAGCCAAAGGGGGCTCCGGCACCAGTCCAATTCACTATCCCGGCCACTGCAGGTGCTTTCTCAGCTCAGTTCGCCAAACAGTCACCAATAACACAAAAGACACCGGAGGCGCTTGCTAAAGGAAAGAAGGAAGAGGCGAAGAAACGAGACTGGAATAAGGATGTCGAAACTGAGCAGGAGTGGTCGGCACGCTATGATAGGATCGAGGCCAATAAGAAAGGTAGCAATGCTCAAGAGAACGAGGCAACTAATGCTGCAACTTCCAAGGCTGACGGCATCTCCGTTAACGCAACAAGCGACATTAACTCCGCTTCTCCCAAGACAACAAACGAGTCATCCAAGGTTGGCTTTACCTTTGGCTCTGGAGCCACCAGCAACGGGTTGTTCAATTCTCGCACTGCTAGTCCTACACCTTCAACCACGGGTGGTGCCTCGGTTTTCGACTCTGTTCAACCGCCGCTGTCTGACAAGGGCAACTTCTTTGCGCATTTATATAAAGATCCGGCTGAATTCAAAGACAACGAAGTTGGTGATGGATTACGGCGCAACTCACAGAGTTACGAAGAGCAGGCTAGGGAAGATTCCGACGTCAGTGGAGAGGGCGCAAACGACGAAGACAGCGGCGAGGATGAAGAGTTTGCTGGGCCAGAGCCAAACGCAAATCGGGCCCGCAAGCCTGGATCAAATCATAAACTGGCTGAGAATTCGAATACCAGCTCCAGTTCCGCCTCTGATGACTCCCTACAGCAAACCATGAGACGGAGCAAGACTACTGATAGTGCTAGTAGTGCGCCACGACAGAAGAGTTTTGAGGAACGAATTAGTTTCGACAAGCCGGCTTCTACAACCCTTGGCCTCGGTCAATTATCGACTCCGAAGTCCGGCGAGACACTTTCTTTCGGCACTTCGTTTGGCTCCAAGGGCTTTGCGGGTGACCAGACATTCAAGCACACCGGTCCGATCAAATTCGCCTCCACTTCTGGTTACGACCAGGAAGGAAGTGATAAGGCACAAGGGGCAAATGCTTCAACCAGCGACGTTCCAAGTGTCCCAATTCCTGCATTTTCGTGGCCAGGTGCGGCAACCTCTAAGGCTGAAGCATCCACCCCCAAGACCCCCGCATTCGCGGATACGGGTTCGGCCAGAGAATCCACTCCCAAGGCGGCTCCATTTGGGAATGTGGGTACAGCTGAAGCATCCTCTCCTACCGCCGCTCCATTCGCGAGCATGGGCATGGCTGGAGTGTCCACTCCCAAGACGTCTTCACTCTCGAACCTCGGTCTCAATCGACTCAACGCCCCCTACGGCGACACACCGGTGACGTCGCGGGCACACACGCCCGTGTCCGCAGCGGAGGAAACTCAGAACAAAGACGGCGGCAAATCTGAAGGAGCAGAAGACGCAGATGGGGAGAATTCGGAACCACAGGTAAATTTTGCAAACTTGACTGATGAAGAGCGTAGCCAGTTTGATATCCTTTTCCATGCTGATGCAGCCAATGCTAAAGAACATGTAGTCATCTCGGGCGCGTCAGACGGCGTGGAGACCCGTGACTGGAAGGTCGTATGTAAGGGGCCGCTGTGGATCTTGAGGACGAAGGATACGGGGAGGGCGTTGGTCAGAATGAGGGTTTTGCCGAGTGGACAGATGCCTGTGAATTATTTGATTCCGCCAAGGTTTGAGAGTCTGAGGACGAAGAGCATGGTTAAGACGCCATATGCGGTTGAGGGCAGGATGGGGTCTTATGTCATCAGGTTTCGGACGGAGGAAGTGGCGAGGGAGTTTTCGGATGTGTTTAATCAGAATTTGGCCCCCTCGTGATCTTGGGCCATTTGGAGGATGATGGACCCTTGTGGGGCCGGTTTGGTCACCCCCCCCCAATACACATAAAATTGGCGTTGTGGGCGGCATGTATGTTGCATGGCGATTTGGTTTTTGCATTTTCCCTTTTTTTACTTTTTACCCTTGCTACTACCCCCTTCTGTAGACTCCCACTTTGTATTATGATTTTCTTTTTCTTTCTTTTCAAGCCTGACTGCAGCATTGTGAGAATGGCACTTTGAATGGAATTGTATGATCAGTTGGTTGGTCTCTAGCATTTTGTGAGGCGTAGAAATTTGCGAGTATAATGTATTGTGAAGATTCATATAACTGTGCTCTATATTCATGATGTGGTATCACGGTTTCGTGGGTATGCTGTATATATGGTGATATGTTAGGGAACTAGATATGCTATGTACTTATGGGAACGCCGGGCCTATTAGGATGCTGGATATTGCCCGGTGTAATGCTGAACAGACAGCGCTTTCTTGCACTTGCTACCTTGTCCTTTTTTCCTGTATCTTTCCTCTGACTGTTTCTCTTGTAGAATTATGCATTGCATAGTCCTACCCTTTTTTGTTTACGTTTCTCTTTTTCTTTCTTCTTGCTTTGTACCATAAGTACCCTCCTCATACCACCTTTTCCCTCTCTATCCCGCTATCCCTCTATCCCCCTATCCCCCTATCCCTCTATCCCCCTATCCCCCTATCCCTCTATCCCCCTATCCCTCTATCCCCCTTCTACCCCTTTATCCCCTTATCCTTTTATCCGTTTATCTCCTCACCTATGTCCCCGCCATCTATCCACTCTATATAT
>ML994175.1:0-33568 GCA_010093945.1 Delitschia confertaspora ATCC 74209 | reverse complement strand
ATTGAATGTGTATATAGCAAACAAGTATATCAAAATGTAAGGTGTGATTATTTACTTAATAACAAATCCGGACCTTGTAAATAACCCCATTCACATCAAGTTTCCAAACATTTCCACACCTTACGTTCAAGCACGTTCACATACCGTTTATGCGAATATTCACACCCCCCTTATAAGTATATTCATACCTCCTTTGTAAATCTACATACGTCTCCTTTAATATATACCACCTCTGTTATATATAGATCTCTGCAGTCTATTTATCAACTCAAATTTAATTCAGGCTTTGGGGTTTAGCTGTTGTTCAATGCGGTTTCTTTAAAAAGCAGATGAATTTTTATTTGGCACTTCATATACCTCACCATGCAGTCGATTAATTCGGAAGCTCTCTTGCTATGAATTTAGTCTACGGTAGCGACTTAACAGAATCTTCTTCCGCATTTACTTTAGAGAAGACTAGTTTCAAATGTTAAGAGTCTCTAATTATGCCATCTTAGGTATGTCTCGGGTACTGATACTAATGTATATATCATTAGAACCTGAAGTCCGCCCACTAATTGATGCAACATCTGATGATCTCTGTTGAATTCGCTTTTCTCATGTACATTACGAGTCTATCCATTCCTCATCAGGACTAGATGTCTCTTCGTTTGTGTCCACCGTAGTGGAGTATCCAAGGGCCTCATTTATCCTTTCTTTCCCTCCCGGTCTCCGTATTTTCTTATCCTCTCCAATTGAGTAGTCGCCCTTTGGCTTCCCGAGCACTCAGTAGTCTCACTTCGAACCTGGAGAATGGCCGAACCGTCTTCTCCCTGCACATATTAACTACCGCATCCTCGCATTCAAGATGTGCCTGTTCCCATTCCCATCGCAACAGCGACAAGTTGCTACTGACTACTTAAATTAGCAGCTACTGCTACCCACTCCTTCTTCCACAGCAACGCACATATCCACTACAACGCTAACTTTGATATTTGACAGCAATTCACAACCTACCGCAGCGATAACAGCGTATAACCGCAGGCAACGAGCCCGATTGAAAACACCGAAACCGTGGTAATGGGTCCGACGGCTTGTCGCTGCGGTGTCTGAACTTTTGTCTAGGCCGAGTATGATGATTCACTGGCACCTTTGGGTTTGAAATAATTGTGAGGAATGCCCAGATGCAATAACAATCCATTTGCGTATATAACAATGGTGATGGAGGATTTGGCGGGGGATTATCAAACGGTGGGTATGAAGAGGGGGCGAAGTCGGTTGAGATTGAGATGGAGAAAAAGAGGGAGCATAGTGTGCAGGTAGAGGAGGAGGAAGAAGAAGAAGAAGAAGAAGAAGAAGAAGAAGAAGAAGAAGAAGAAGAAGAAGAAGAAGAAGAAGAAGAAGAAGAAGAATGTTCTGACAGTGTTGGAGGTTGAGAGTGGGGTTGGGAACGACTGTAGGACGAGTGTGGGCTCCGTGATTAATGCTCTGGACATAATTGAGGGCTTGTCCAAGAGGCATGAGTGGAGTGGATTACTGGAGGGGCGTGGAAGGCTTGAATGACTGACTTGGGGGTGAAATGAATACTTAAACGTTCCGAGAAGCTGAGAAAGCGCCACTGTTCACTGTCCTAACTCTCTATTCATAACATCCAAGAAGGTAAACCTCGCCAGGCAGGGTATTAATTAGTATCTGTCCTCCTGACCCTTTTCAGCACATATGCCCTTTATATTACCATTTTAGCATCAGTTCTACAAAGGTCCAACTTACCATAACAAAGACTTCCATGCACCCAATCCTCACTATCTCTTGATCTCGACCTTATATAGCAGAAGAGAACCATTCAGTATTCCTAGAAACCTTGATGCCGCACCTGCTGCCCCGCACACGCTGCTCACTTCTTCTCCTTTTCGGATCCAAAAACAATACTACTACAACATCAGTGACTTTTCACAACTTGACAACAACCATCAACTCTATGTCCCAACTTATCCAAACAACATTTGCGATTCCCCGTATTCTTATACAACTGCAACAACACTCCAACACAGCAATAGCCATCTTACATAAGCATTGCATTATCAACCACCCCCCAATAATCCTCCAACAACCCCCCCAACAGCGCCCTTACACAACCTTTACATCACCACTTAATGTGTGACTTTGAACTTATCCTTTTCCCCTGCGCCCACCGAACCACCCGCCTCATCCGCTACTGCCACTTCGCACGCAACGACCCAGAGCACAAACATCGCAAGTTTAAAAAGGGGTCTAAGGGGATGATGGTGCAAAAGCGACTTTTGGTAAAAGAGAGTTGTAGAGATTGTCCAAAATGCGAGAGCGTGGGGGTGAGGGGCGCGTTGGAGAGGTTGGTTGAGAGGATTGGACCTGCGGTGGGGGGTGTGATGGGGGAGGCTAAGGGGAAGTCTGGGGATGTATTTCTGGAGGCGGAAGAGATGAATAAGGAGAACGAGGGTGTAGATGAAGATGAGGATGTGGATGTGAATAAGGGAAAGGGCCTGGAGAGGTGTTTGGGGGGAATTGAGGGGGAAGTTGAAGCTGGAAGAAGAGGATAGGGATGTCGACTAAGTGATGCATGAGTGGGGAGGGTGGAAGGATGGGGTGAGGAAAGGATTGTGTGCGCGGTTCGGGACTCGAAGTTGATGATGGATGCCAAAACCCACTCCCTTTACAGACTGACGTCGTTTTTCCTGTCTTCACTCTCAATCCATAAATTACATTTCAACTTATCAGCATCCACCGACTCATGAAATCCAAATATTTTATTCTTCCACATATCGTGTTCTCTTTTGATACACTGTTGATTGAAGCCTTGAATTCGGACTATGTCACTCTCCCGCGCTTCACCGCAATCCAAGGATATAAAGCCCTTTTCCACTAACAGCTCTCTATTTTCCCCCCTACAGAACACTACAAGTCTCAACGCACTGCAACCATTATCACACTACAAGCACCGACACACCAACACTTGCCCCCAAATCCCAGCAACAGTAACTCTGTTCAATACACCAGCGACCGGTTCACTCATACCAATTTTACACGACCTAACAGCAACAAAAACAACAAACGCCTTTCCCACCAACGCTTATACAAGATGTGTGATTACCAACTCATGATCCCCTCCCCTAACGGCTTCTAAAAGAGCCGCCTCCTCCGCCACTGCTCTGCCACTGCTCTGCCACTAGCGGGCAACGGACCCAACCACCAACCGTGGTTAGGACTTTGGTGAGTAACTAGCTGTTGAGCGGGTATTTGTTAAGAACTGAAACGATATGTTATTGGCATTGATACACGCCTTCCTCGTTTTTCAATGAACTGGTGTGACTGAGAATGACTGGACTAGTGCCTGTTTTACACGTCGAAGGACTAAGACTTACATTGTATCCAGTAATTCTTTCTCTGAACATTTTTGGACGGGGAATCCACCCAAGTCACAGCATCCTTTACTAAGATACCTCTTAAATGAACTGTGTAAATTATGAAAACTGGAGAGTGCTCTATATCCTATCCCAATACATGACTCTCAAGACCATGTCTAAGGCGAGCCCGCAGCCAAAAAGCTCAAGAAACTTCCCACCGTCAGCCCGGCAACAAGACACAGTGACATAAACCCTCCAGCTGCTTCCCTCTCTTCTACTTCGACGTACTCTACAAAGCCCATCATACAATTACTTCCCAACAATCCATTTGTGAAGCCAAACAGTATCTGCACAAGGAAGAGATAGAATGAGTCGCTCTTGATCACCGCACCGTGGCCACCGAGATTGCAGAGATAGTACATTGGGATAAACACAACTCTGGCGACTGATAGTAGAAAGAGGAGACGTGCGTGCGAAGTCAGTGAGAATGCAGGCACGGCTGGGGCAACGCGACCAAGTAAGTCACCGATGTTCCAAAACAGGAAAGCGAGCGGGATAAAAGACGCTGGTTGGAAGAGACGAGGAGCTGACTGGATAGGCCGCACACTGGTGATTTGAGCTGTGAATACCGGGAAAACCATCGTTATGGCGAATGTTAGGAAGACGGCACCTGAGAGCCAGAAGAGTTTGCGGAAAAGGAGGGTTAAAGGGACCGATCCGCGGGGGGCATCGTGATGATGGTCTTCTTCTGTATCATCGGAGGCGGAAAGTGTCTGCTTGGGATGTTGCCGGGTCCCGTGGCGAGAAAGGAGGTATGCGAATGCGACTAAAGAAGCGGTGGAGATGGCGGTTGCGGTTAGGAAGTAAGCGAATGCGGAGGTGCTGGGTGTCTGTGGGGCGCCTTCGTTGGTTTCCTTTTCTGCGACAGAGAGCACTGATACGATTTGGGCGATACAGGGGAGGACTCCGGCGATTCCCTGTCCGGTCATAATGCCCTGAGTATACTCTTCTCGCCCGAAGCTGGAGACATAGGCAAATACTCCATTCTGACACAATCCAGTTGCGAGACTCGCTGCAAAGACGATGACCATTAGGAAGCCGAAGTATACATCGGCTGATACTCGGAGAAACACCTTTGTAGATAGGGCTAGTAGGGTGAAAGCTACGATGTTGATAGCCAAAGAGGTCATGATACGTTTCGGATAGGAAGCTCCTTTTTGCAATTTGGTCAAGATAATCATAGATCCTAGATTACCAACTGTTGAGACAGATAGTTCTGCTGACTGGAAGTTTCGGAGGAGCTTTTCACTGGATTCAAAGCGGTGTTGAAAGTACGGAGCTGCGGCAAGGAACATATTCCTAGATAATGGTTAAAGGGGCGTTTAGCCAAAAGGATTCTCAAGCATACCATGCCCATAGCATAGCAACCCCCAGAAGCACGAATACGGAGTAGTCTATCCATGAGAATCTCTCCTGCTGTGGATGCTCTATTGTCTCCCCAATCGGATCTTCGGAGCCACCATCCAAGGGCTCATAGGAGGTCCTCCTCTGTAATAGTTTCCTGGCACGGTCCATTCTGGCTCTGGAAGTTCTGTAAATTGAAGATGGAGTATAACGAGAACGGAGTTAAGATGTGTTACACGTTTGGAGGGACGGAGGGACGGAGGGACGGAAGGGAAGGTTACAGAAAGATGCGGGAAAGGAATGGAGGTTTGGGGACTATATTCAGTGCTGATATATATATGTAAACTAACCTAGTACACCTGAGGCCGTCGTAGTCCGCAGCTTCATATTCAATATATGGGATTGAGGAACGTTCACGCGTTGCTGGCGCCTGACACAGCGCGGGCTGACGTGACGTTTAGAAAGAGTCCGTGCACAACCAGAGGCTTGGCGTGGACATCGATTGTAACCTTTGATGACACTTCTGCTCCTCAATATCACTCAACAATCAACATCATGTCGCTGAAATTTGGTCTCAATCTTCAAAAGAACACACCAAATAGACAGAAGGCTCCTCCCCCTACGAAGAAAAAATCGATATTCGACCAAGACAGTGAGGACGAGACGGCGAACGGCAAATCCAAGCTCGACGGCGCTGAAGAGATTGGGGAATTCAATTTCGATGGAGATTCAGCTGTATCGAAGGATACGAAGAAACAAACACCGCCGTCTAAGTCGAAAGGAAAACCCTCTGGCCCACCAACCTTGAAAGCTCGGGCTAAAAAGGATGACCCCTCCCTAGAGTATGGAAGTATACAGAGCAAGGTGGCGGAGGACCTGGACCCTTCCATATACGATTACGACGCCGCCTATGATGCAATACACGCGAGGAATGCTGCCAAAAGAGCTGCGGAACAGCAAGACGCTTTGGAGCGACGTCCTAAATATATGAACAATCTGCTGGAGTCCGCCGAGGTGCGAAAGAGGGATGCATTGAGAGCCAAGGACAAGTTATTGCAAAAGGAGCGAGAACTGGAAGGAGATGAGTTTGCAGACAAGGAGAAATTCGTGACTGGGGCATACAAAGCACAGCAAGAGGAAGTGAAGCGACTCGAGGAGGAAGAGAAAAAGCGGCAAGAAGAGGAGGAGAAGAAACGAGGCAAATTGGGAATGCAGGGCTTTTACCGGAAGGTTATGGAGGACGACGAGAAGAGGCATCAGGAGGCAATGGAAGCCGTAGCGCAAGCTGCCAAAGGTGAACTGAAATTGGAGACCGACGAGCCTACGGAGAAGTCTGCAATAGATATTGCAAAAGAACTCAACCAGAAAGGACAAAATATTGTTATTAATGACGAAGGTCAGGTGGCAGACAAGAGGCAGCTTCTTTCCGCTGGGTTGAACGTTGTCGCAAAACCGAAAATTGGACCTGTTGCCGGAACAGCATCTCGTTCTTCCACTTTACAACCCGTTCACCGAGGCCGGGATGGAGCGCAGAGAGCAGTTAGAGAGAGGCAGTCGAAGATGTTGGAAGAACAATTAGCCCAAGCAACTAAACGGGCGGCAGATGAAGAAGCTGAGGAACGACGGAAGTTGGAACATGCAGCCAAAAGCCGGAAGACGGAAACCGACATCAGCAGTGCGAGAGAGCGGTATCTGCAGAGAAAGAGAGAAGCGGCAGCCGCAGCTGCGAAGGGATCATGATATATCATCGGCTCATTGCCGCACCAATAAGAGTCGTCAGCACATGTTTGGTACTGAGAGTGCACACAGTGCCACCTAGGTATAATTCTTTTTCATTCCATTAACAATATTTTAGTCCCAGATCTACTCAAAGTAATCGGCTGATCCTTTGTTGTTGCCATGATTACCTCGAATGTGGTACCTCTAGCTAACCATATCCAGGGTTTCGTCTCCTGATGAGTTCAACAATTCATCTTCAGACCAACCACGGTGTCCTCCAACTGCTGAACTTGTTTCAATGGGGGAAACTAATGACCCGAATTCCAGTAAAGGTTTCACGGTGGGGTTTGACATGCTCAAGATCTTCCTCGAGTGTTCTGGCGTAGATTACATGGTATCCTTTGAAACCATCCTCGTCTTTTCTTTCTGAAGTGTCCCGCCACAGATACTGTAGGAGGAGATCTTGAAAACCGGACCCTGCCCGGCGTCACATCCAAACTGGGTTGGTTGGTCTCTTAGAGTGACTGCCGTGGATGAAACCATCACATTGGACGAATATACGGCACCAGTAATTCCTTGAAAATTCAAGCTAAGACAAAGAACCTGTGTTCGACCACGTCAGAACCTATTATCAACGTGGCAGCTTCTGTAGTGAAGTCGTACATTATATTCCCGTGGATACGACCTCCCTCGGCCGTTCTCTTCGTTTTTGAGGCACGACTGGAAATGCCCGGATTCCGTTGCACAATGAAACCTTTCGAGAGAGATGGCAGGCGGTTCCTGCATTCCTATTTCTTTCCTGAAAAAGTCATCATAGCTATATTGAAATGTTTGAGGGTAAGGGAAAGGCAAAGATTTTGGAATCTAGAGGGACATTCCTCTAGAGTCGGGTTTACTTTGCTCTAAGCATTGATATTACATGTTAATAGACCCGATTGGGAACCAGGTAGCACGTTAAATTGAATTATTATTATTATTATTTCTTTCCTGAAACGTCGCATAGGATCTTCTATCGAATCACTCCGCATACTCCTGATCATGCGTCATTAAGCCGTTGTGAGCTTCCAAGAGTAACCAAGTGTGGATCAGATCTTGTTCAAAAAGAATTGGAAGCAAATGTCTACCAGGGAACCCCCAAGACCGGGGTATTGGGATCTTTTCAACTTGAGATACTATCCCCTCGGCCGACCTGATTCGATGTCCAAGCTCAAGTCAACAGATTTGCGCAAGACTTCTGGCATCCATAGGACAAGAAATCTTGATGTCACTGGACGTTATACAGGAGACACATAAATTAATGTGTGAAGCAGACGTTTTCTGCACTCTCCATGCATTGCCTCATGATTTCTCCAGATAGCAACCTATCTATTAAAGACGTCCCACAAGTTTTCCGCCTGAATCGGCACTACTACTCTTTTTAACCTTCGCACACTTTCTCGCCGTGAGATCTGGATCCGATATCGTTTTCCCACGCTTTTTTGTTTTCGTCAGGTATTCTGTTGGACGGCACGTACTGTGCTTTCTTAATATCATGTCTTTACTGGGCGGCTATCTACGGGACACTGAATTCAGTATACCACTCCGCTTGTTCGAGACTATACAAACACAGTTCAGACGACTGAAGCTGTTCATTTGTTCTTTTTGGTGATTGACGGGTGTTCCCTACACTGTTTCGCTTCACACGAGCATTCGCTGCGACTTGTCTATAACAAAGTGCTTCCACCCTGTAGGCCGGAAACGGCCTTTTAAGATCGGAAACAATATGGAGAATCTCATGACCTTGAATACTACATACCATTTCCCAATGCGGGGAAAGAGGGAAGAGAGCTTGCGTAATTCATCAGGCGAGACATTGTGAGGCTTAAATGGGTGTTGACAAGGTCCCCAGTTTTGTTTGGGTTGTTGTAGAGTATTTTGCGTTTGCCGTTGTGCTTTCTAGTTTGATCTCTGGTCGATATTGTGGTTGTATCGTTGCGAGGTAGTTGCTTTTACATGTTGTCCTTTAGTCGTCAATGATACTTGCTTTGAGAAACATTTTTGATATATTTTTCTGTCCCTTACCTATAAACGATATCGAGAGATCGGTAGAGATAATGTCGAATTGTTGAAGTGTCAGGATTGATAACTTGGAAGGGAGGCCACCGAGGCTATAGATGCGACAACCCAGAATCAATAGTTCTTATGTGTATAGCAGAACTCAGAAGTGATGACAACCCTTTCACAATGCAAAGGACGAGTTGATCATGAGAGCTATCATAGCTACAGGTATTCGTAACAAGCGCAGAAGATATTTACGGCCCTACGCAAGTAAAGCTCCATTGTCCTACATTTGAGCTCGCTAGAAAGACAGCCATTCGTAAGACAAGAGACGAAACGCCATGCCTAAATTAGTTATGTCCCAAGTGACCACCTTCTCTTCATGCTGCCGGCTACCCAAACCTCTTTATCCAATATGTATCTTATACCTCTGCGTCGCCCTCTTCCTACACATCGGACACCTCGCCCCCCGATCCTCGGGAATATGCCCGTGCTTAACCGGCATCTCGATATCCGCACACCACTGACACATGACCATATGTCCGCACGGCAGCACGGCAATATCTGCTATTTGATCATAGCACACCTTGCACTGGAGCTTGACCATCATGTCCTTCTCCGACTTGGCAGATGGTCTGTTATCGGTGTCGAGATTGGCTTTTAGTGGAGTGGGTTCTCGGCGCGGTTCAATGTAGGTAGGGGTTGCGAATGAGGATTGCGGGTGTAGGTGGATGGTGTCTCGTTGCTGGATGCTGACAAGAACGGTCTGGAGATCTGGCAGTTGGTTTTGATCAGCTTCGGTGCGTGAATTTGCGGCCTGTAGGGCGGGATAGTGGAGTGGTGTGCTGGCATCGATGTCCCATCCGGTTGCTATTTCTGAGATTTCAATTGCGGGAGGCAAGGGATTGATACCAGCAAGAGTTGAGGGGTCGTCTAAGGCGGGAGCATTGGATGTCTCGGCAGTTGGAACTTGACTTCTATGGAAACGACGGGAGAGTCGTCGAAACATGGGCCCTGGGGGTTGTTCATTCGTTGACCGACGCTGTGCTTCAGCTTGCTGATAGCGTTCCATGGCTCTGCTGTACATCCCCGATATGGGACTCTGGTAGTCGTCTTGTTGGACGTCTTCTCGGGTGCCGAATACCCTGGTAGCTCGATCGGCGGCACGCTGGAGCCTCGACTGTCTACGGGTGATGGGCGCATTAGCATTACTTTGTTCCTCCGCATGCCTGCTCCCACGCTGCTGTCGGAGGGGAATCATATCGTCTTCTTGTTCAACCTCGTCCAGTAGGTTGTCCAAAGCCTCTTCAATTGATTGTTGTGGTGTAGAATCCGTTTGCTCCTCCGATTCTAGCTTCTCACGTGGAAACCTATTTTCAGGCATGGACTCGTCATTCGGTATCCCTTCTCGCAGCTGGTCCAATGTCCGTGGCAAGAATCCCGGTGACACTTCCCTGAAGGGCTCTCCGATGACTGCAATCCGATTCTCGCAGCCGTCTGGTCCCGTGACAATCCTGTACCCTTGATGGAATTCGAACCATCGCCTCAGGAACTCACTCTGGTCGGGAATGAGAGGTATTTGGGTTTGGGACGTGAGGAGCGGCGGATCAGTACACGCAATGCGGTTGGTCCAGAATTCTAGTTGAAGCGTCAGTATAGAATGAACAAGGGGAAATTTGCGGACGCTGGGCGTCACTTGGGGTAGTGTATGCAATATAGGCCCTAAAGTTACGTACCTTTGCAGAACCAACAATAGCTCTGCCACCGCGTCCCTCGCTGGACGAATCCTACGCCGTCAATGTATTTCGAATAGGTACGGGAATGAGGCCGTTCGTCCGCACAAGCACAACAATTAGACGTCGAGGTTAAACGACATGATGATGCGAGCTTGTGAAGGCAATGCTCATCCAGTCTCGGGACATCCGCGGTGAGAGTACCCATGGTGTAGGTATGAAGTGCCCGAGGAGATTGGGAGGGAAAGGTGGGGATCAAAAAGAAGCAGAGGACCAATAATTGGGTAGTTCTCCTACCTGAAATCCAACACACCTGTAGAAAAAAGATGAAGAAGATAAGTATTTGAGGGTCTGGAGGGTCTGGGGGGCCAAACGATATGGATGGTCAATAAGCGGGAAGGTAAAGCGGGGAGATACATAGCCTTGCCTATGCCCGCTTATCTCCGGGTATCTGCACACCTTATCGTCCTTTATCACCACCACCAAACCACACATCAACACCACAACTGACCTCACTGCTCAAATTCACATTCTCTCCCGCTTGACTCTCCTAACCTCTCACGTCAAGCTATCTCATTCCATAGGAACTACGCAATTCGCTAGAATGTCGTCTTTTACCCTCCCAAACTGCGACCCCGCATGCACTGTCAAGCTCCCCGCGGACCTCACCAAAGACCAGCTCCTGAAATTTCCAGCATTTAGGAATTGGATATCTACATTACAACACTCCCTCTCCCTTCAACAGGACAAAAGCCATACCTTCCACAATTCCCCCTATAAACTCCGAAAAATAGACGTCCAGGCAACAGACTGGTTCGGAGGCCAAGAGAAGACATTAGGCTTTCTAAAACTTCAAGCAGAGGTCACAAACGATGATGGCGAGGGGTTACCCGGTGCAGTCTTTCTCAGGGGTGGAAGTGTAGGCATGTTGGTCAGTCTTTACTCTTATCTATATTATTTCAATAGGATAAATTAATAATTACTAAATCTCGACAGTTAATCCTTCAACCCGACGACGCTCCCCTAGGCACCGAAACAGACAAACACGTCCTACTAACCATCCAACCCCGCATCGCAGCCGGCAGTCTTGCCCTCGCCGAACTCCCAGCGGGTATGCTAGACGACGGCACCTTCTCCGGCAAAGCCGCGCAAGAGATATCCGAAGAAACTGGCTTAAAAGTACCAGAAGACGAGCTCATCAACATGACAGAACTAGCTCTGTCCTCCGCCACCACCTCTCCCTCAACAGAGCAAAGCAAGGGCGATGGAGAAGACATAAAAGAGAAACTCCAAAATGCAATGTACCCCAGCCCTGGAGGCTGCGACGAATTCATCCCTCTCTTCCTCTACCAAAAACGAATCCCAAGGCCGCAGTTAGATGAATGGAGAGGCAAATTAACAGGCTTAAGAAACGAGGGCGAAAAAATCACAATCAAAGTAGTCCGCCTAGAAGATCTCTGGAAAGAAGGTGCTCGCGATGCAAAGGCATTGGCCGCACTATCTTTGTACGAGGGCCTAAGGAGGGAGAATAAGATCTAATTCCCCACCTTTTCAACACCTTGATACACTAAAGTAAAAAATACACAAGCTTCTTAGCTAGATAATAGAGAGATGGCAGAATTGGTGCCAGGTTCGGGGTGCCCAGCGGCGATTGAATTGGTTGATGAGGGCATTCTTTTAGGTAGGTGGGGGGTTGAAGAAATATTATCACGATCGTTGAGTGAATTGGTGTTGTTGTACGATTTAATCGAGGTTTGTTGGGGGCCTGCTGTTTGAGGTTTAGGGAACATCCTGACCAGAGACAGAAAGTATCATATTATACACTTAAAGCATGTTTATAGGCTTCGTTCAAGGGCCGGATTCGACTTGTTAGGTTTCTAGCAGAAACTCAGATCATACATGGCATAATTAACCTAACTGGTGGCGATGCCCTAGGGTATACTATTAGTTTTCGCATTGCAACACCCACGCTAGTAACACTTCCGTTCTGCAACAGTGTAAGAAGGGGAGATTAAATACTTAGGCATACTCTTAGTAGGCCGCGCAGTATACTAACCAACGGCTCCTAAGTTTTCGCCTTCGAAAGACTCTTTCATTATAGCAAATCATCCTCTGGTTCCTCTTCACAGACACCACCGTCCCATACCGACCATGCATCCCAACGCTTCCCTCCCACAGCCCCCGGTACCCGACAGTCACAAACTTCACCTCTTACACAGTCCGCACACGAAGCTGGTAGTGGGGCTAAGCCGGTGTAATTGTCTGCACATTTAGACCCGAATTACTTATAAGTTTGAAATCCCCTGAGGAGGGCGCCGTGGTTAAAGCGGGAAGGGGTTCACGGGCGGGTTCTGAAAGTGATGAGAAGCGTGTAGATAGACGGGACTAAGATATCGGGATGACCTGGGAAGATAGAGCTGATCTACGGTCGGAAGAGAGCTTATCAGGGGTCTCGGGTGCCGAATCTGTCACAGTATCAGGCAGATAAACGTTCCCCTCTTCATATTCTCTGGGCATGAAGCTGTTAGGGAAGGGCGTTTGCAGTCCAGTAAAGAAAAGGCCACTTAAGAAGATTCAAAGTCGTCCTGTCCTGTTTCAGTTACTGTTCCGATCCTATATCACCATGTGCCTAGCAGTAAGGTCGTAACAGGCAGTGCCCGAATTTGTTTGTCCGGCATCTAATAATTCATTTAGTATTCATTTAGTTGGGCGGCACTATGAGTCACAGGGAATTTGAAGTCAGGGTTAATCCAAAAATTCATAATACTTATACATACCCGTGATGTCGAAAAGCAATTGCAAATCTCCCATTCATACACCGTAACCTTGTCGACGCTAAACAACCGTATTGACAACTGAATAATGTTAGCTTTTGTGCGTCCCAAAAAGAGACCTAGGACTTACCTCGGGTTATCTTCCGTCAATCGTTCAGCCCAGCGCTGTGATACAAGGCGAATCAAAAGATTCGTCAGTTCCCTTGATGACTCCATGCACTCATTAATGAGTCTCGTCCTCTCCACTGCTTCACCCATCCATGTCCTCATCCTCCTCATAGTCCTCATCCGCATCACTATCAACATTAGTCCGCTTCTGGGACATCTTCTTCCAGGGGTACTTGAGAGCTTCCACCGCTTCATCCTCATCGCTCCAGACGTCATTAACTGCGTCGTACTCCTCCTCGTCCGATCCATGGGCATACTTGTATGGGTTCGCATCGAATTCGTCATCGGGATCCATCTCGTCTTCCGGGTAGTCTGCGCCATGCCAATCCTCTGCATTTGAATCTTCATCATCAGTGTAGTATTCTTCCTCGGAGTCTCCGACACCGTTCATGTATTCCTCGAAGCGCTCTTCGTCCTCCTCATTAGTGAACACGACAACGCCGACAGAGCCGTGAATTTGAGGGATAACACCATCCACGCTTGTCATCACGTCATCTTGCACGTAAGTATCATATACGTAAATATCTTCATCCACATCCATGGCATCTTCATCCTTCGGGGCTTTATTAGCGGCTTCCCTTGCGGCTTTCATTGCAGTTTCCTCCGCCGCTTGGGCTTTAGCTAGGTTTGGGTGGCGATCTTTGAAGCGGAGGGCGGGAGCCTTGGGCTTGTACTTGCCATGCATTTTGACGATCGTGGGCGTGAACGCGACTGTTTCTTTGCGCTCGACTTCTTCGGCAAATTTCTCGGCTTCTCGGACAGCTTCTTCGGAAGGTTCTTCAGAAGTAGGTACGACTCTGGATGGAGCAAGAGTTTCGCCCCGGGCGCGTGCTTGTTTGTTGGCTTCGAACATGCCTGGAAGCTTTCGTGGCTTTGGGGCAGATTGTGGCTCTGGGACAGACGCCGGAGCATCTTGGTGCTCGGGCTGAGCGACAACTGACTCATTTGGGACAACTGTAGGTGTCCCCAGTGCTCCATCTTCCTTACGTTCGACCAGAATGAGTCGTCCTTTGCCAGGCGTGATATGGAAGCGGCGAGGTGCGGATGCATCCGAGGGGGCAGAGATGATTGGACTAGACGAGGCATTGATGCTAATAACACGACGGAAGAATGTGGTCTCGGTGGTAAGCTTCCTCCTCTGAGAGCTCTGTTCCACCACTATAGAAACTGTGTTAGAACAAAGGCGTCTGGGGAGAAGAATCCGACTCACTAAGCGCATCCACAGGGGCTTCATCCCGCTTGCGCTTGATGGTAAGCTTGCGACCGGCAGGAATGTTGTTCGACATCTTGGAGGTTTGTATCCGGGCAATTGAGCTCTGCTAAGTATTTTCGCAAGTGCTGTAACGGCAGCTCTGAGGGGTTACGGTGGGATGAGTTGTTGAGATTGTTGCGTCGTTGATGTTGAGAGGATGATGAGGTTGGCGGGGCCTTTATGACGCTTCGACTGGCCGCGAAGCATGAGTGCGGGGTGTATGCACGTGATCTTTATTTAGTGAGCCTGTCGCCAAAACAGTTCCGTCGACGTCACGCTCACCCTCAATCTTCACCTTCCACCTCTCCCTAGCAGAAACGGGGATTTGAAGGTGACGAAAGCTGGATAATTCATAAACCCCAAAAAGTCACTTAACAGGAAGATCCGCTCCCATGAGCTCCTGATTAAAAATGGCGGAAGAGGACACTACGAAGCCTGTTCCGCGGAGGTTCCGCTTCAAGGACAAATCCAAATCACCGTCAAGGCCCCGGAGGCGAAGGCACTCTGATGAAGATATCAAAGACGCCCATAGAAACCCACCTGAAAGGGAACATCGACACAAACGAAGGAGGACTAAGAGGGAATCCACGATATATGATCGTACGTTCCAACCAGAGGGAACATACATGGACCCCGACAACAGGTGGCGGGAATCCTTATTTGACGGATTTGATAGAAATCTGGACTCGGATACAGCTTTCCGAGAGTCTCTGTTCGACGCGCTTGCCGATGATGAGGGTGCAGCATATTGGGAGGGCGTATACGGCCAGCCGATACATAACTATGAAAACACGAAGACCGGACCTCAAGGAGAACTGGAGCGAATGACTGACGACGAGTATGCCGAGTATGTGCGGGGTAAGATGTGGGAGAAGACTCATGCCCATATCATCGAGGAGCGAGAGGCCAGGGAAAGGGCGCGGAAGAAAGAAAAAGAGAACGAGGAGCGATTACGCAAAGAAGGAGGCAGGTTAGAGGAGGAGAGGGAGGCATTTAACCGGAGAGTTCAAGAGAGCCTGAAGAGAGGAGAGGAAAGGAAAAAAACGAAGGAGATGAGTGCCGCATGGGCAAGATATCTGGCGCAGTGGGAACATCTCATGAAAAACAAGAATCTTTCGCAAGAGACTGCTGCGACCGTGACCGGGCTTATTCCTTGGCCTGTGGCGTCGGGCAAGTTGAGAGATGTGTCTAAAGACGAGATCGAATATTTCTTCAAACGAGGGAGTGGCTGGAAAGATGGAAGAACCGCCTTGCTGAAAGCAGAACGAGTGCGATGGCATCCGGACAAAATGCAGCAACGCTTCGGACAGCATATTGATACAGATACGATGAAGTCAGTCACGGCAGTCTTTCAGGTCATCGATAGGCTGTGGGATGAGAACCGCTGTCAAACATAAAGATTGTTTTCGAGCCAAGCGCATCCTTAAATATTATTAACGATCCATAGCAGTCCATCAAGAGCTAGCTGAATTGGTTTAACACTACAGATAGGAGAAACCCGACGGAAGGGTGGCTTCCTTTTCTATAAGATACCCTATGATATTACTTTCTTTTCATATAATCTCTCACACGAAATACTCAAGTCTCTTTGGTACGGTCATCCGCAAGCTGCATTGCTTAATACCCAAATTCACCTCTTTTGGTGAGGAAGAGAAAACAGCTAATGAAAAAATTATGCAGTAGGGGAAGATTCGGACGACAGGCTTGGGTGACGATGAAGATGACCATGCTGAAGGTACCTTGAAAAGAAAAGAAGAACCCACCACCGACAGCAAAAACGAAGCTATAGAAAAGAGTCGTGAATGAATACCAGAAAGAGAGGACACCAAACCCAAGAATTAGTAAAGAACCGTCGATTTCACTTCGGGACTACGGCACCCGGTCTGCCTTCTTGCTCAATGGACTGGAACTTGGTCTCCAGATTGGATTGCATGCTTACTGGTGTTCGATGGAAGCCTTAATCAAAACTGGTCCTATTATCTTTAATTCTTGGTAATCTGCGTTGCGGTTTATTTCTTGTCGAGGCGACCTCCATCACCCGGCGATGACTTTCTTTTTTGCAAATCTATCTTCAGTCGTAAATTACCCCGACCACCTTTGCACCAAAATCAACGCCAAAATTTCCACCCTCTAGTATGTGTACCTGAACCTTTGATGTCCTTCAACAGCAATATGCAACTTATCCGCCTTGCAATTTGCCAACCGATAATAGGCCACCATTCCTGCCGACGCGACGATAGCAAAAATCTGCGTTGCAGCCGTTGCCCACAACCCTGTCGGATACTTGGGCGCCTCCTTCTGCATGAACGTCGTGCTCGCATATATACCACCAATCGCACCGAACGCCACCTGCAGCGCAGAAGCAACAGCACGAGTCGATTGTCCACGGATGTTGTTCGCCTGCCATGCCAGCACGGAAGGCAAACTGCAATTACAGCCTGCGAGGCCGAGGAAGAGACCGCCGTAGCGCACGTTGTTGGAGGGATGGTAAGCTGTGATCATTAGCCCCATGAGACACACTGCGGCGTTTAGGATGACAAAGGGGGAGCGCATTTTGCAACGATCGGAAGTCCAAGCAATGATGTAAGAGTAGGGGATGGCTGCGATTGCGGGTGGTGCGGATAGCAGGAAGACTTTGTCCGTTGTATAACCCATCCCTCTAAGAATGACGGAGGTGAAGTACGCGAAGGCGTAGATACCGGTGCCTGCAGCCATGAAGAGGAGGGCGTAGATCCAGATCTGCCACATCGCAAGAGTGTGAAGGATCTTTGTAAATGTGACATGGTCGTACGTGGAATCTCCTCTGTCCGCTTCAAGGCGGTCTTTAACGATTTGAACTTCATCAGCGTTCAGGAATGGGTGCTTGGCCTCGTAAACTTTGTCTGGGAAGTCCACGATGATGAACCAGCCGAAGACTGCAAGTACAATAGGGATCAGACCCTCGATAATGAAGATCCAGCGCCAGCCACGGTAGCCGCTGGTTCCGTCTAGCTTGTTGATGCCGTAGGCCAGGATGTTGCCGAAGCCGCCGGCAAGGAGGTTGACGGAGTAGAAGACGGCAATGCGTTTTTGGATTTGATACCGCTCGTACCAGCAGGATATGAGGAAGAGACAGCCTGACATGATGTCATTAGCACTCGCCTTCGAAAATATGCAAAATAGCACCCATACCTGGGAAGAACCCAGCCTCAAAAACACCAATGAGAATCCGAACACCGACCACGACCGTCCAGTCTTTAGCAAAGGCACCACCCAGAATGACTATCCCCCACGCAAATGAGAGGAAGGCAAGCCAATTCGCAGCGCCAAATTTGCGGATAACTAAGTTGGAGGGGATCTCGAAGATGAAGTAGGGGATGAAGAACATGAGGAGTGCGATGGAGTAACGGTCCCCCTTTTCGATTCCTAAGTCTTGTTCCATGCCTGCAATACGAGCTACTGACAACTAGACGAGAATAAATTGTAAGGACTTGAAGGGGGAAAGCTAATGGGCTCACATTTGTTCTGTCAATGCCGTTGATGGCGTACATTAAGCCAAGGATTGGGATCAATCGGACATCAACCTTCCACCTGTGCAACCCGTTAGTGAGATATCTTTTAAAGAATGATGGGCACAATACGTGATACGCGCTCGTTCCTTCCGCAGCTCCTCCGTAACCACTATCCTGGAAGCATTGGTATAGGTCTTCTGCGCCTCGAGCTCAGTGACTTCCATCTGCTCCTCAACCCCAAGTTCCGCTTTCTCGTGTCTGGCCATGGTGCAATAAAAGCTGTTGTTTATTATAACTTTGTATGGTAATATGGGGTGCAAAAAATAAACTCCACGATTGTAGCGGATATCATTCACTGGTTAATCTGCTATCCACAAATGTATCAAGGGCCCACAGCCCTCTTATACAAAAACCACCCGTAGTTCCCCAGACTCCCCGCATTCTGTCATAGAAAACCAAGCATACTGGTGGGGAAAACGGCACTTTGTGGGGTATTTGCATCTAGTCACTTTAAAGTCCCCTTTCCCCATGATACCGTGGAGTCTGGACTTGGGTTCTACACACGCGATCAACGTCCAGGATTCAATTGGCCATGAATCTTACTAGGACCGGGAGATAGTGCAAGATTCAAACTGAACTCTGCAGTTTGGCTCCATCCCCGCATTCTGTACCCTTGGTGAGCTCTTGGCGATGAATTACATCGTCGATTCGCTGAGCTCGAGTCAGTTATCCGCGGCTGAGGAATGGTATGGATTGGATCATGGAGTACGAGATATCAGTCTGGTGGGCACGAAGTCCGTAGGGATTACAATACTTGGGCTTGTGCTCCAATGGACCATTCATAGCCGCTAGTGTCAGCCATCCCTACGGCCGCAAGACTTGATAGGTGTGCATGACTTCATTGACGACGTACGGCGTCCTGAGGGGCTTCCAGCCACTCTACCCATGGCATGGTTCTATACATTTGGAAAAGCATGAGACACCACCGGGGCTGGTATTGGTTCCAGACCGTCTTCTATGCTGCCCGAGTAGTTGTCAGTCCGAAAATTGTATGCCTTTAACTTCTGGCTGGTATACTATGAGCACATGCGTGTACCAAACGACCGGATGGCCCACGTTCATGTTCGATCTCTACGGAATCTAGCCATTCTTCGTAACAAGATAGTTTGGCGCTATGGAGGCCCCGAGAGTTACTAATGCAGTAGCGGGGTCTTCTAATTATGTCCTTGAGAAGGTGTTGTTCAGTCGCAGTTGATCAGTTGGCCTCTGGGATTGACTACCTTGACTATTCTCAGCTTTGCAATGATTACCATGATGCTATGGTATCTGACCCTTTTCAAGGATGATTCAAGAGCTATAACTGATCACATATGAGATTTTATTCAAATAATACGCTGGCGATACTGGCGGTTGCACCGTGTCACATTCAGAGTCATCGACTTAGACCAAGATTTCAGAACTTAAACTGACAGTCTATAAGAACTCAATTCGGAAAACCAGTTTATTAGATTACAACAGTGTCTGATGGACTACCAATGAGATTTGAGCGCTCAGCCCGCAGCCTGGATCCTAAGAAATGGAGCGTTCTGGCTTGAGGCTGTGCGTGCTGAGATAAACGCGGTTACTAAGAGGAAGATGCTATATAACGTCCGGTCGGTGATACTCCTGCCCAGATGTCGTTTTCACCTTGTTCTATCCCTCGGACTTCTTTCTTTTGATTCACTCCTGTTTCTTGGTTAACTCTTCGGCGTCTGTTATATTCTAACCCTATCTGCCACCCCACACAAGGAGGGCATGCGCATTGTGTCGAAGAAGCAAATCCGCAATTGCATGGTTTCCTCTCCTATCCTGTATTCGCCATACTGAGAATATAGATGGATATGGATCCAGTCCTCGAAGAATGGCGTCTCATTGACCAGAATTTCGAGCGCCCGATCTTCACGTTGCCTCCCCGAGCTTATATGGTTCAACAAAGGAGAGGTGTTTAAACCAATTTTTTTTAAAACATAAAAGAGTAAAGGGGTAATGGTTATTGGTGCTCTCCTCAAGCAGGTTCACTCTTGGAAACGAAATCCGTTCGTGGAAAAAGGGTTAACAAAGGTAAGCGAGACAGACGCTCGTAATTTCGTGCTGCGCCTATCGAACGGATTCCGAAAACTTTAGCACTTGTCTGACCTATATCCTACTGAAGCTGAGATACTCCTTTATAGAATAATGCGCTAATTGAACATACGTCGCGCCTGAATTTGTGTCACGCCGTTCGTGCTGCTCAAAATACCCTTTCCCTTTTGGCCTTCAAAGCCATCCCTACTATAAGTAAACGTATCCGAGATGGCACCGCTATCATCGGAAAATACTAAGAATTCAAAGAACTCACCATTAGAAGACCCATTCGAGTCGATAACGCTATCCTCTGGATACTCATCCGAATTGCTATCGATACATTGGGAATCTCGTGATGGTCTCTCTCCTTGCCTATAGAGCAGACTGTAACAAGGCTGCCACAGACTTCTAGAATATCGTAGGAAGCTATGAGGCGCTTGCCGAGGTTAATGGATCGTTCTTCTGGATCCGTGATAATAGCTTACGCTATTTCTTGCGTAGTCATTGGTTCCTCGAGAACATTATCCAGAGCAACGCATTGCTTGCTAGGTCAAAATTTTCTTGCGGAATAGAGAACAGTACTTGTTCATAAGCCCCATTAAGGCCTTTCGCTAAAGACTGGAGGCACTTCCTGATTCCGTTGACGGTCGGATAGACTTATATGGCGCTTAGCTAACACTGTGCCCAACGAAATCTAGTTGAACTTGTTAGCTTGCACTAATATGAGGGAATTACAGCACACGGTCCTACATTCCATTCGCGCTCAGAGAAAGGGCTGTGCGATCACTTTAAACGATCTGGTCCAGTACGTCGATAACACAGATTGTCCTCTTGAAGCATCCAGGCGAGACTTGAAGGAGATCGACCCAACACCACATTTACCGAAGCTGCAGTCCCGGTATTGTTCTTGTAAATCTTCTCTATATCTCCAGGTAGTTGCTCCCGCATCTGCAGTAACATCTGTGCCGATAGTGTTGCCAGCATCTGAATGGACTTCTGTTGCCCTGCGACGCTGAACTTGAAGAAGAAATATGCTACTGCAACTTCCGGTTTGTTTTCCTTATAGGATAGGATGTCTTCGATTATGGTGCCTCTTTTTGAATTCAGCCGACTCGATAGACAACTTCGTCGAAGATGAGGAGTTACAGAAGTATCGTTTTTCCCCACTCAGCTGGACAGTACGCGTCAGCTCGTTCCTGGAGTCTTGCAACCATTGCCTTAAAACATGGTTGTTCAGAGCAGTGGGACCGTTGTTTTTGTCAAAGCAACCAGCGTTGGTGTAATAATCCACTTCTTATAATTCGATAAGGAGTAGTTTCAAGCTCTGATAGCTCTGTTCGTAGGCTTTTTACCTGCGAGCGGGCATCTTTCGCGAAAGCTAGGTAAGGGTGACAGAGGGAGAAGAGCTTCGCACTCAATTGACGAATAGCGATTATGGAGCCTGTTATATGGAGTGCTTTAGCTGTTATGCTAGTTCAAACCCCGAATTTGGGAAAGAGGGTTGATGAAGAGGAGGGAGTTGGAGATATGGACAAGGCTGAAGGATACCCTTACTGCTGGCAACATTGTCGCCCTGAATAATTTTCTGCAGGTGTGAGCTAAAAGATGCATAATCGCTTGAGCACATACAGCCATCCCATCCAATTGGTTTTCTGAACCGTTTCCAAACTGTGACGGTGTTGGATGTACTAAGGCAGCTGTTCCCAAAACCGCACTTACTGTGCTCAGATGTTCGCACTGATTGGAGTTCGTGACCGATGTTCCAATTGACATGTCGTCTATTCCCCCATCCTCTGACACCGTCCATATCACCAAAGTCCTCCGCCATGGCAGGGCAAGGACCCTCCCCCTTTAACCTTAAACCTCCTAAACCCTCTCAACACCGCCAGCGTCATACCCTTCACCAACCCCACCAATGTCGTCGCACCAGTAGTCATCCCCACCGTAGACGGAAGAATAAAACACTCGGAGAAGAAGTATAAAGAGCGAGTTGGTAAAGTTCAGCCTCATCATCTCCTTGAGACCGAGTAAAATTGTGGCGCGTGAGGAGGTTAGAGATGGCAAGGTGAAGGCAGCGTCAGAGAGATGTGGGTGCAGCACCGGTGTATCCGAATTCGCAGAAGATTTGGCGGGGCGGTGGAGAGGAACTTTTAGATTCAAAGGCAGCTATGGAGGTGCTCTATTGGAGCGGAGTAATGGAAAGATGGGTGAATTGCTCAGCAAAGTCACCGGCATTCTTGTAGGAGAGGTGAAATCCAGCTGTTCTTTGTGGACAATTTGGAAGCTTTTCGGTTCATCGGCGCAATTGAAGTTCAACTTAAATTTTTCATGATGCAGCTGCCAAGTGACGGAATCAGGGCTAGCCTATGTAGTTTTGACCATACTGAAGTGATGTTTTGGATGCTGGTAGTGGCCTGATAGGTACACAGTAGTTGGATTAATTTGTGGAATACTTCACAGGGAAGATTCAGTGATGATGACTATGTGTGCCTTTAGCGTTCTACGTTTTACAAGAAAGGTTCGAACCAGTGACGCACCCTCATCTAGATAGCAATGGATGACTAAGCTGACGATGATATCAAGCTAAATGAGGTCTAAACGAAGCGGAATATCACACGTTACAGTTATTCTCTGTGTATTCTGAATGGAAAATCATAATTTTCGTTGCTTAAAGCCATTGATGTAGCTCATCGAAGAAGAATGTTGGTTAGACAGTCAGATCACGTGATATATACTTACTCACGTTTGAAGAAGAATGGACGCATTTGCACAATTTTTGGATCTAGTACAGGTAGAGTATATATAATAGCGGGAGTGAGGTTTTTAGGACAATACATACATCAAACCAAACTCCTCCTCTCACCTCACTCACATAAACTCATCAGCCCCACCCCTCCACCGCGCAAACAACCCCACTGGAAACTCTTCGGCCATCTTCGTGTATCCCGCCACATTCGGATGCAAGTAATCCCCAGAATCATACCTCGGATCCAGTTGACTAGGGATATTTTTATTCCTCACCACAGCGTCAAAGTCAACCACTCCATCGAATACGCCCGACTCGCGGATCCACTTATTGACCTTCTGTCTCGTGACCTCTCGTTCGGGTTTGGAATACGGTTGGCCAGTGAAATTACTCGGTGCAGAAAACGGAGTAATAGTGGCGCCGAAAACGGGGATGCCGTAAGCGTGGATCCGGGATACCATTTGTTGGTAAGCTTGGATTAGGGAGGTATAGACGTCGTCTTGGGCGGCGGTTGTGGCGTCCGCAGTCCCAATATCATTTACGCCTTCGAAGATCATAGCATATCCCACATTGGGGTGGCTCAGCACATCACGCTCAATCCTAGACAGAGCGCTGGGGCCGAGACCGTCCGCGAGAATGCGGTTCCCGCCGGCGGCTTGGTTGGCAATGGCAATGTAGGAGGTTAAGGGAGACTTTTGCAAGCGAGCGAGCAAGAGATCGGGCCAGCGATTGTTGGCATCGGTAGTGCTGCCGCGGCCGTCGGTTATGGAGTCACCGACTATTGCGAGGTTGGTGGTTTGGGGGTGCGTCCAAGCGGAGATGGAGGAGAGGAAGTACCTGGAGTTGGTTAGGCTTTGGTATATATATGTCTCTATATTTGGGTAGAGGAAAAGTAGAGGGAGACAGGAACATGCTTACCAATGCGCCGTACCCATCACACTCGAATCCGTCAAATTTCCGGCCTCAACGGCATTCCCTCTCTGCATCCAACTCGTCGTCCTACTCCCCGGATGGCCCGTAATCGCATTCCCCTTCTGCCCGTCTTTCAAATACATCGTCACGGCCACATTCGCCATCGGCTTCACTGCAAAGTCAATAGGGTCAGAAACCGCGAGCCCGCCATTCGGAATTGAAATCGACTCGCGGCCGCTGAAAGTCACTTTCTTGAGCGTTTTGGTTTGGATCGCCGAGACGCCTGCCGAGTTGTTGAAAGGCAGGGCGACGGTGACGGCGGTAATGGGGAGATTGGTTGCGCCAAACGCGTTGGAGATTGTGAGGCGGATCTGCGAGGCGCCGACGGTCATGTGAAGGGTTTGGCGGAGGGTGGAGTTCACCCAGACGGCGCCGGATTCATTCTGAGGACGGGGTTAGTTGGCCTCAGAATGGGGGGGGGGGGGGGATGCTTCTGTATGGCTATATAGCTGTATGTACGTACGAAGGGCGCCGGAGGCAAGTTTGCTGGTTCAACTAACTGCGGCATCGAAGCCCAAGTATCGACCCAGTGGCCATTTGAAGGGTTTGCCCGGATACCTCCTTTTGATGCAGCTTCAACCGACACAGAGCCGCCTAAGAGAGACAAAGCTCCAGCGAGGAAAGAAACCACACGTGAGTTGACCATTCTGAACTATATCGAGGACAGTACCGCCGGGCTCTCCAGAACTGACAAACAGAAAAGAAGGACTGAAGAGACAAAATCTGGGCAAATGCAGAGAGCTTCATACTTATAATAACCAGTTCCATGGCCGCGGCTCAAGCTCAAGCTTTTAGATTACGGGCCTAAAGGATAGATTGGATTAAGCCATAAACACGAGACCAGATCCAGTAATGAACAGCTACATTCCTTCTGAGTTTAACGTGAGGGTTTCTGGAACGCGTGCGGGGGTGGATATTGGAACGGTTAAATTGAAGCCATGTTTATCCCCGGTAGATGGAAATGGAGCCGCACCAAGAACCGGGACCGAGTTCCCGATACAATTTATCCATCGCGTTTTGTCAATGGCGAGATGCTGGTTAATAAGGAGTCAATTACGAGAAGTTTGTGAAAATATTGAACTTTTGAGAAGACATATGACGGTAGAATCTTTGTTGGAGGTCGGCTTTCGGGAAATCGTTCGCCCGATAAGCTTATGTCAAAGCATGCATGACCGTTTTAGTGGATATAGAAGGATCCGAAGGCTTATCCCGCATTGAAAGTACTAGTGCTGCCCAGATCTCAACCTCTTGACATCATACACGGCAACTGAGAGTAGAATCTTTTCGCCTCGCACATATTCCGGTCCCTATGGCCTGAAATCGGGAAGAAAGAAGAACTCCCTGTAATGCTTAGACCATTACACCTTGAACGCCCTTTCTCCTGTTTTTATGATATCACTCCCGAAAAGCTGAAAAAAAAAAAAAAAGAGAGAGAGAGAGAGAGAGAGAGAGAGAGAGAGAGAGAGAGAGAGAGAGAAGAGCATATGGTCATCTCGCAGGACGAAATCCACCAAAAATGGAGGGCTGCAATGCACTCTGACCTTTCCCCGGAGCAGCCCGCGTCCCACTGACTGAGACAAGCAGGTCAAAGAAGCACATCAACGCCCTAATCTGACTCAAACACTTTTGAGTCAATGAAACGCATATCCCCATTCCGCACCTTCATACCACATACTCATCTGAATCAGAAATCGTCGTCATCGGCCTTCTTCTTCTTCCGGCCAGCACCCTTGCGCTTCTTGCCGTCCACATCCATGGCATCCGGGTCAGTCTTGTCGGAGGCGGCAGGCGCATCCGCGACCTTTGACACGATCTCAGACAGGAAGTCGAACTGCTCGTCCTTTTCTACGGCTTGTTTGAGATGGGCGGCGGTGACGCGTTTCGAGGAGCGGGCTTTGGCTTCTGCGGCAGATTTGGTGACGAGGGAGATCATGAAGAGCTCGAGAGCTTTCGCTGTAAAACAAGAAAGTTAATCTTATGTTCACGAAATTGCAGCAGCAGTCGTAGTAGTAGTGGTGGTGGGGGTAGTGGTAGTGGTAGTGATATTGGTAGTGATGATGATAAGTGGTAGTGAGAGTGACAGTGGTAGTGAGAGTGACAGTGGTAGTGAGAGTGACAGTGGTAGTGATAGTGGTAGTGGTAGTGGTAGGAGCAGTAAGAGTAGGAGTGGTGGGGGTGCAGGAGAATAACGTACAAACAACAACCGGTGTGACCTGTGCCACCTTCCCTACATCATCATCGGCCTGCATGATCCTCTTTATCCTTGCCACAGGGAACTTGGTTTTGACCTCGATTGTCTCACTTCCGGGATGCACCGTGGAGGCCTCAGCTACCACAGCAGCAGCACCATTGCCCTCGACGTTTGCAGTAGACTTCCTGCCCCTCTTGGTGGGAAGGACTTCTGACGCAGACGCGTCGGGCAGCGTCTCCGGCTGTTGCTGTTTTCGCACGCCACGCGGCATGAATACGATCGGTGTAGATTTAACCTGCGCAAGGGGACTTGAAGAATGGGGCGGCAAGTAAGGGGCAGAGTGGGAGACGGAGCCTCTATATCCCTGGTGCTGGGGGTGCACAGGCTCAGCGTCGGCGGAGTAGTAGTTGTCGAGGTTCGGGGATTGTGGTGCCCAATTCGAATCTGGATTGTCGGGGCTTTCCATTGACCGACGGGCTGGGTTTATATATCTGGAGGGTGGAGTAGTTTGTCGGCAGGGATTAAGGGGTGCGCGCCGACGACCAAGTGGGTTCCTTAAGCGACGCGCGGTGAATGTTTTTTTTATAGCGGCAGTCGCACCAGCGCGTTGTGGACGTGCACCAAGCAGCAGCAGCAGCAGCAGCAGCAGCAGTAGCAGCAGCAGCAGCACCACCACCACCACCACCAAAAAAGTTCCGTGATGTATAGATGCGTTATCGATAAGGAAAACAAAGCTAATCGCTTGAAGCGGAAAGGTGGAGATGAGGGGTCGCGGTTGGTCTGTGCGATCTTTCCACACACACAGAGAGAGAATGAAAAACAAAGTCACGTGAAAGATTAAAGATTCGGGGGAATCTTCGAGGGCTGGCGCGCGGACGGGCGGGGCTACGACCATTTTATGCCACTCGTCAATCCGCCAAGCCCCATCTCACCAGCCGCACCGACCGTTGCCCCTGTCCCTCCTCCCCCTTCAAAACATTCCCCCGCGAGTCCTCGACTTTCATTCACGCAGCCAATACCCTCAACCTCTGCGCCATTCACCTTCTTCTGCAGACGGATGAGTAGTATTGACAGCAGCCGTTGAGTGACGATACAGCAGCTTCCCGAGAAGGTGCATTTCTGTTTCAAGAAATCCACTCTGTTCCGGCCTGTTTGCAGACGCTGTTGCCCGACTGTTCATGTCATGACGAAACCCCGTTGCCTTGCAGCTCCGCCTCTAGGCAATTGGTGGTTCTGTCTTCATGATCCATTCGGCCATTACAGAACTGCGCAGTCGGCTCCATGAGGGTATAATAACTTGATCTAATCTGACAACGCACGCTGTTATGCGGTCATCCCGTTTTCGGCTTCCCATAAAGACGACTTTTCTTTCGTCAAACGATCAAACGATCAAAACCATCAAACCCCATCAAACCCCATCAAACCCCATCAAACCCCCTCAAACCCCCTCAAACCCCATCAAACCCATCAACCCCCATCAACCCCATCAAACCCATCATACCCATCAAACCCATCAAACCCATCAAAACCATCAAAAGTTGGGCATTGTTGACTGTCCCCCTCTTCCACCGCTCAGCATCTGCCAAGATGGAAGGCAGCAGCGGGTATGTACATATACATCTATCTTACATGCGACGTGAAGTATTTATTCGTTTCGGACAATACTGCCATCGTCCTTCTTCCCTTCACTGCGACTGCCCTCGATGGCGTAGGTCTCGGCGAATCCAACCTTCGGGTCTTCGTCCGAATATCCACGTGACCGTCTAACGGCGAGAACTGCGGCTCTTATGCGCATCGTACATTCTTTGCGCAGATTTACTGCCTCTTCAGAGTACTTTAGGCGGTCGTTGAGGACGCCGACTGCAAGAGCTTCGCCAGACGCCTGTTCTTCTTGCGCGCACAGCTTTCTCCACTTCTCGCGCAAATCTCCAAAGACTCTATCCACATCTAGCTTCTCCCCAAATGTTATACTGACCTTCTTCCCTGGCCGTGGTAGGAATTTCGGAAATCCTCTCTCCTCGTTCATAATATCTTGCGGTCCCGAGATAAACATCGGAACCACATCCGGACAAGGCTCGCTCTCCAAAATCAGCCGTGAAACTCCCCATTTGAAGTAGCGCATGGTTTTTTCCTTCTCCTGGTGTACCCTGCCTTCGGGAAAGATGTGTACCCAGGCATGTCGACGACTCAGATAGGCAGACGGAGCAGGGAAAGTATCGGTTCCATTTGTAGAGAATGTCATATGTGGAGAGGAGAACGGGTCAGATATGTCTGGGCTCGCGAGCGATCGGTTGGGCGGTGTTGGAGGGTCGTTCGAATGAAGAAAAGGCCCTTTCGAGAGGAGACGAATCGCTTGGGTGATGGTTGGCTGGAAGAGACCGCCGAATGGAGAGTGTTGGATACGGTGAGTAGGAAGAACTTGACCGAGCGTGAAAAATGTCGAGAGAGCTCTGGAATAGAAGGTTAGAAGAAGTGCGACATTTCAAAAGTGCTGCGACGTACTTGCTCTGGAAACACAAATCATAACTCCCAAGACTCCACCTCATATTGTCTGGATTTTGGAATAGGGAGAAGGGCAATACTCCCCATATTAGAGGATCATCCAAGCTGTACGAAGAAGCCCATCAGTTATGCGCCTGAACCGTAAAGATTGGCAATAAAACATACACAGAAACATGATTTGAAACTAGGATCAACGCGTCAGAGAGAAGAGAACAGAACTCAATAAATGCATATATAGACCCTCAGACCCCTACATACCTGTGATCAGCCCCCTTTCCCTCCCCTCCACATTCTCCCTCTTATGCAAAAGTTGCAAAAACCGGTCGAGCCCATGAACCTCCGTATCGGCAAAGATATTCAGGAAGCTCTTGCACATAAGCCCGATGGTGGATATGGTGAATTTGGACCCGAGCATCCATTGTCCGCTGGGTGCAGCGGGCTGCTCGTCCGGGCGCATTGGGAGTGAGTGTGATGGTGAGGTTGAAAAGTTTGGCAAACGGGGGATCCGAGGCTCACTACAGGAAGATGCGGCGACATGCGCTCGAACACGGAGGTGCGCACAGACAAAGGACTATCAGATGAAAATGAAATGCGGCGGCCCAATCGCCGGCGGGGAGGAGGGAAAGACGTGGCGTAAGTGGCTGATGATGTGGCTGGTGCTGTTGAAGTTCGACATCATCGTCGTTTCCTTCAGCTTCACCTACTACTACTACTACTACTACTACTACTACTACTCCTACTACTCCTACTACTACTCCTCCTACTCCTACTACCTCTAACGCTACATACACACTAAGGAACTGCATCAGTACTCCTGCAGTCATGGCGCACAGCAGTATGTCATCTCAATCCTTCCCAAATCTCTTCCTCCGCTATACCGCGATAACTAACAACCCAATGCCAGAACGCAACACCACCCTTGCCTTCTTTACCTCACACGAACGCGCCTCTCTCAAATCCGACTGGGGCACCCGATCTACGCGCCTCACTCGCGACTCCTTTCTGCCGCTCGGCTCGTGCCAGTTATGTCTTCTCGCTGCTGTCGACCCTGTGGCTTGTCCCGTGGGAGATCTGTTCTGCAGGGAATGCGCTATGAGCAACTTGCTCGCGCAGAGGAAGGAAATCAAGCGACTGGAGAAGTTGGCGGAGAGGCGGAAGGAGGGTGAGGAGGAAGCTAGGCGCAGAGAAGAGGAGGAGGCGAGGGAGAGGGCGATTAGAGAATTTGAGGCGGTGCAGATAGGGTTGGAAGTTAAGCTTGGGGTGGGAGGGGAAGTTGTTGGAAGACAGGATGGGAAGGTCGTTGTGGAACGGGATGAGAGACCCGAAGACTTTCAACCGGGGCAAGATGGGAAAGGTAAAAAGAGAAAGTTCGTCGTAGACGAAGAGGAACTCAAGCGCATAGCGCAAGAAGAAACCCGTAAAGCGCGCAAGACTCTAGACATGGAAAAGAAGTCCCGCCCCCATCTCCCCTCCTTCTGGGTCCCCTCCGAAACCCCCACCACAAACCACGCCTCCGGTCCTCCGCTTAAACACAATCCAACCTGCCCGGCATCTGACCCAGAGAAACCGCACTTGCTGTCGCTGAAAACGCTTACAACCGTGCATTTCACCGAAGAGAAATCCCCTGAAACAGGAAAGCAGATTCTTACATGTCCTGCCTGTCGCAAAGCCCTCTCCAACTCCACCAAAGCCGTCCTCGCAATTCCGTGCGGACATGTTCTGTGTAAACCGTGCGTGGATAAGTTTTTGAAGCCGGAACATCGCCATCACCGCGACGCGCACGATGCTGAGCCGGAGTCGGAAAACATTCACTGTTATGTTTGTGATGCGAATTTGACGGAGAGGAAGGAGACAGAGAACAAGGAGAAGGAGAAAGAGGGGAAAGAAGGGAAGAAGGGTAAGAAGGAAAAGGAAAAGGGACCGAGACCGGGGTTAGTAGAGTTGAAGACTGAGGGCACGGGGTTTGCCGGGGGCGGAAAGAATATGGTAGAGAAGAAAGGGATTGCGTTCCAAGTGTAGGCTCCACGAAGCGGAAGTACAAGAGATATGCTCTTTCCCCAAGATGCTGGAAAGTAGGTGAGGGGCTTCCTTGCATGAGGTAAAGGAAGTAAATATTTGATAGCCAATGGAAGCTGGCGGTAGCCTGGCAAAGTACTGATGGCTAAGAAAGATGGTCCGAGAGCTAGTAGGAGCCCAGCTGCGTATATTAAGATGCGGATACGATCCCCTGATCGGTCTCCCAGTGTCGCGATGCATACATTCAATGGCCTGCCCATCCATCTATTGCTTACAGTTCTAACAAAAAATCAGGTGTTGTTCAATTCCCTAAAGTGTATATGTAAGCCCTATCATCTTCTTAAACATCTCCACTAATCCTACAACGCACCCTATCGGCACCACTGAATATATGCCCCAGCACGCGACGAAATTGCCGCATCTTCAACCACTCCGTGATTTAAGCAGCGTACAGGTATATGGCAAAGTCCTCTGCTACAAAATGCGGTGTGTGCTCGGAGACTGTTGTTTACAGCGACACTCCTGCGCATATGGATTGCACCATCACCAAATCTGCCGCGACCTGGGGATTTTCGATCGCGGTGGTGGTGTTCATGGGTGGCCGTGGTGGTCTAGAGATATGACGCAGAGGTTGAGGGTAAGGTGGAAAGGGATTTGGAAAGACCAGTCGTGAGAGTCGCAGGGCCAGTGGTATAGAAGAGTGGTATAAAAGAGTAGTATAGAAGAGTGGTGTGGAAGAGGTGTGTGTTTTTGGTGCGTGAAGAAGGGTATAGTGATATGGAAACTCTTGATAAGACGAGTTTTGTTTTGGGGGTGGGGAGGTGTTATTGATATCAAATAAAGACCCCCCTAGAACACTCTTTACAATAATTGCGATGTAGAATAGCTTGTGATATGGGGGAATTTCATATACGGATTGCACATTCGGGAGTAACGGATTTAATCAAGTATGTTTCGGGTTCGGTGAAGAGAGTATGTATTTCTTAAAGGCAGATGTGGGTACCCAATCGACTGTATCTGCTAACAATATATTTACCCCTCATACATTACATAACCATCATTTTCCTCTTATATATGACTTTGGATCCCCAATACCATTACCTCCCTATTCTCATCGCACACATGGCTATATAGGAAATTCCTCATACCCAACCTGGACACTTAAACGATCTGAAGTCCTCTGGGTCAAACTTTCACCCCTTCCAACGTCCGCTCTTCTTCCTCGGCCCTACTAATAACCCTTCCAAACCACGCACTCTGCACCAAATCCTCGACTTTCCACTCCTGCTGCTCATTAGGGACCAGCCTATTCCGGCCCCGATTCCATACATAGACACCCGCTTCAATCTCAGCCTCCTCGCCGTCCTGGAGGAAGAACGACACTTTCGCGCGCCGGAGGTCAAACATTCCATTCTCGAAGCGATGCAAGGCGCGTCGTTGCGAGTCCAACATGCCGAAGAGAAGCATGCCACAGACTTGAGGCGGAGTTATATTACCAGAAGCAGTGGAACCTTCAACAAGGGTAGCGCTGTCTATTTCACCCTCTTCTTCTGGCTGTGGCACCAACTCCTCCGCCATCGCAGGCCAAGGAGCTCCCCTAACTTTAAACCTCCTATATCCCTTCAGCACTGCCGGCGTCATGCTCCGAGCAACACCCATCAACGTTGTCGCATTAGTAACAGCCCTCACTGCAGATGGGAAGATGAAAGACCCAGAGAAGAAGTAGGGCAGAGAGCTAGTGAAATTGAGCTCCGCGTCTTGATGGAATCGATTCAAGTCCTCCCGCGTCAAGCGGTTGGAAATCGCCAAGTGAAGGGAACGCGGGAGAGATGTGGGATCGGATCCGGTGTAACCTAGTTCTTTGAGGATTTGTGAAGATGTGGGAGGCTTCTTTTTCGCTCCGGTGATTTGGATGCCGGTGCTGGATGGGAGGGGGATGGTGGAGAGACGGGAGAACTGCTCGTTGAAGTTGTCGGCACTGTCGTAAGACAAGTGTGACTTCTTCTTAGCGGATTCTGAAAAAGTCGTCTTATTGGGAATAGTTGCCTGATGGCTGGCGAATGACAAGACTAATTTTTCCTCTTCCGGGTTGATACGTTCCGTTTCAGGTAGTGAGCGGATGGAAACCTCGTTGCAGAGGTCCCAGTCGCCCTCGACTTCGGCCATGCCGACGTGAGTCTTTGTATCTTGAGCCATACTAGAGATTCTTTGAAATTGAATGTACGTTTTGTATCATGATGCGGATGCGGGGCATACTTGGGGCAGAGAAATGTGAGGTTGACATGCAGCCTTCCCTACCTGGCACCTAGGCAGCAGTGTATGACTAAGCTAGTGATGTTATGAGGCTGAATGGGGTAAACGAGAGAAATTGTATTTGCTCAATTTCAACCTATCGAACTTTACTCATGTTGATTTATAGCCTATATTGGAAATAAGGTCCTTAAAAGTTGTCTGCAATCTAGTTCTCTATTTTTCTTTCCTGGACACACTAGGTGATGCTTCACGTGACTGCAACACTATCCTTACGACCCCGGCGCTCAATGTCAATCTACGCAAATCTGCGTACATCGTCCTCTCTAGCGTCTTACATATAAATTTGCACTACAACGCCAACGTTTTCTTCTCTCACCACCACATGAGCTTGTAGTATTCCCTATTTTGGGCACAAAATGTCCATATCTGCCGCTACGGGTACAGCTCGTGTGAAACTTAGGATTAAACATGTACTTCATAGGTTGCGTGTTTACAGATTCAACAGTAAATTTCACGTGTCTATTATATAAGCAACCTTAGATTTAGAAGGACGGGTATTGACAATCAAATGATCGGATGGATAGATGATGTATTCTTTTCTAAGAGAGTGAATCTATCTAGTTTGTGTGCAGTGCCAAGATATGTGTTGGCGGGCCTCTGCATACAAAGCACGTGACATGCTGAGATCACTCTGGATACTGGAGAGAACTAGAAGGCTACCTACGACAGGTATATTCTATTATCTTACTCTCCTTCACACCAGCCTGCCTTCCTACACCCTCATACTCTCTCATTCCTTGCATCCTAAACTCTAAGTATATGAACCATTGTGGCATGCAAGGGCACAT
>ML994174.1:0-33676 GCA_010093945.1 Delitschia confertaspora ATCC 74209 | reverse complement strand
TAGAACACTACACAAGTTTAACATAGGCGAGGTGCCATGCTATATTCACTTGAGACCATTCATAGTGACATTATTTATGAACTCATCCCAATAAAGTGCACATAGAAGATGTTCAGAGAACAAAGATATGAGGAAGAGCGCAAGCTCTACTGTTCTATATTTGCTCAATCGCAAGCGCTTCCTGCACTTCACCGGATACTGGGACCTGGCCACCTTCATCGCGAGACCTACCCTCAAATTGCTTGGTCTATCTCACGAGTACTCTCGAAATAACTTTACAATACAACCTTTTGCTTAAACTGGGCCTTTCCGCGGGCCGTAGAGGAGAAAAATCTGGTCTCGCGTGACTTGCCGCAGTATAACTCCAGCTTGGTATACCAGTGGATTCGAACCAACAACACCAGAAATAGCGGAGTCCATAAATTTTCAGCTCGACGCTGCAAATTGGGGTTGTTGTTGTCGTTCGCTTGGCTGCCCAAGCGTTGAAGGCTGTATAAGCTGGAACACTAATATTGAAATGGTACAAGTTGGCAACATCATCCTGATGATGTTACTAGAATGGGAGTACGGTAGTAGAAGTCTACCTCCAAAAATGGTTGTAGATATAAAATGCAGTATGTCACTGCCCCCTCTATCCTCAACATAACAACCCTATTCAAACAACAACCAAGCTCCCTCTCTAGTCCACTTTTTCCTATTTCCTTTATTTCCTATCTCTTTATCTCATTTCTTCCATTCTTCACAATGCAGTATCTTACCATTTTCCTCGCTGCCACCCTCACTGGCGCTGCCTCCGCTGCTTCAGCCTTTGACGCTGCCCCTAGGACCGAATGCGGAGCCGGCACTCAATTCTACAAGTGCGCCAAGAACAGCTTCAGTGGCTGCTGCTCCATCGAAGCCTGCACCACCGGCCCCTGCCCCGACCATTCCAACAGGCCGACAAAAACAGTACCGAGCACAATCCTCATGACCGTGGTGGCGCCTGCAACGCCTTCTCCGTCGAGCCATCCTAAGCAGAAGAAGTGCAAACCTCTGGCTCGAGAAGAATTACCGCGACAAGAGCAGAAACGAGCAAATCATGACTTTCACTGACATCCCCTTGACTGCCCGAAACTGCGAACTCAATTGAATACACGGCGGCATCGGCCACAACTTCGTATATTCAATTGACGGACGGATGAAGATTACTGAATTGCACAAGGACGAGACGAAGAACAAAAAGCCCCTTTCCGAGCGTGCTGAGATTGCCTACCAAGACTTTGAGGATTTCGTGGTGTCAGGGGTTATGGAAAGCGGATGCTACCAACTGGCCTCAACAAAGTCACAGTGGTGGTCATATCGCTGGCCCTGTAAAGGATTGTGGTGGTGAGGCGCGTTTATTGTTGGACTTGAGGAGCCCTCTAATGGAGAAGACGTGGTATCATGGAACACGCTGATCAGCGCGGATTCTACATTAAGTACGACTGCTAAACGGGTTGGATATGGCCGGGGGAATTGCAACGATTCGGCGAGGGGACAATGGGTGAGTGGATGGATGAATGAATGGATGGATGGATGGGTGGATGGATGAGTGGATGGTATCGTATGGTCTTCTTTTTACATGGAGGATACAGCTTGTGAAAGGTTTGTGGTCTATCTGTCTTGATTTCAGTCATTTCTTTTTTAGAATACTACCACATGGTATAGAAAGAGGCCGCTCAGTTTCTCGCCCAAATTCACAGCTTTTCGAGCATATTCATGCACCTTTTTATTATTATTATTATTTGAAAACTATAAGATAACACACCTCGCTTGACAGCCTTATTACGATTGGAAATTCATCAGGCCCTCCTTTTCAAACTTATATCCATGTGCTTGAACTTCACTTTAGGAAGATTGTCGAATGAGTAGAGGAAAGAAAGTAATGACTCTAGGGTTCTAAGAGAGGGCTATGAATCTTCAACGTGTCCACAGCAACCCTGGAGGAATATCCAAGATCCTGTGGATGATGAAGACCAGACGTAGGTGGCCGCTAGGGGTAGAAATGCGGGGTGCATGGTGAACACAACGAGTCCACATATGGCTGATTTCACCAAAGAACTTGAATGAATTTGAAGGAACTTGAGAAAACTTGGAACTCGCTACGCACAAAGCGGCCCTCATACGAAGAAGCCGATAGTTAGGTGCATGTAAAGTGCATCTCGATTCTCGAAGCGTGAGAGCAATAACAGGCTTATTACTGAGAAATAGTAGCTAACCAATCAGAGCCGAGCTATTTCCGGCCCACTCCCGGCTGGTTTTTCCCATCTCCATACATGATAGACGACATCCCCATCTCCTCCTTCCTCGTTCCTTCATTCACTACCCTCACCCCCTCTCTTCGCTCCCTCTACGTCGCACCTCTCTCGTTCCTACCAACCGCTCATTGAACCTCACCATTGGCCCATAATGGAGGCTCTTCTTCGCCAATCAAGGGCCATGTGCCCATTTCTCCACAAGACATCGCCCGCCACACTCCGCTCGTTGTCTACCACGGTTGCTACGGTCGCTGCTCACGATGCGTCTCCCGGAGGAGGCAGCATGTCAAACCTCCAGGTTCTCGCCAAACGCTGTCCTATCATGGGCAAGGCTCTTGCTGTCCAAAGCGCTCGTACTGGGAATCATGCACTCGCTGGAGCATTTGGAGGGGTGAGGGCTTACCACACCCGTGTTCCTCGTGCTAAGTTGCACACCTCTAGCCCCAAGGAAGCCCAGGCTGTCGATATCGAGAAGTTGCGTCCTAACCAAGGTTTGTATTCTCTTGCGATTAATAATTTACGATTCGTATGCTCCCATGTCTCTTCGACAATGACTAACTTTGCCATAACGCAGTTCCTTATTCCCGCGCCGCTAAGCAATCTGCTGCCTCTATTAAACATCCAGCCGGCGCTCCGTCGACCCCCAAGCCTGCGAAATTTGATTATGAAGGGTTCTACCAGAACGAATTGGATAAGAAGCACAAGGATAGGTCTTATCGCTACTTCAACAACATCAATCGTCTGGCGAAAGAGTTTCCGCGCGCTCACATGGCATCGAAGGAAGACAAGGTCACTGTATGGTGCTCCAATGACTATTTGGGAATGGGTCGCAACCCTAGTGTGTTGAAGGCAATGCATGAAACTTTGGATAGTTATGGAGCTGGAGCAGGCGGAACCAGGAACATTTCAGGACATAACCAGCATGCTGTGGCTTTGGAAGGCACACTTGCGAAACTCCACGCGAAAGAGGCTGCCTTGGTGTTCTCTTCTTGCTACGTTGCCAACGATGCTACTCTGGCTACCCTAGGAAGCAAGCTCCCCAATTGTGTCATTCTTTCCGACAGCCTCAACCATGCGTCTATGATCCAGGGCATACGCCACTCCGGTGCCACCAAGATGGTCTTCAAACACAACGATGTAGCCGACCTTGAGGCCAAGCTTGCTTCTATCCCAGCGGAATACCCCAAAATCATTGCTTTCGAAAGTGTGTACAGCATGTGCGGCTCAATTGGGCCAATTGAAGAGATCTGTGATTTAGCAGAAAAGTATGGAGCGATCACCTTCTTGGACGAAGTCCATGCTGTAGGCATGTATGGACCACACGGGGCAGGTGTAGCCGAGCACCTCGATTATGAAGCTCACGTGGCTGGCACACCCCGTGGCACGATTATGGACCGCATCGATATCATTACTGGCACTCTCGGCAAAGCGTACGGCTGCGTTGGTGGCTACATCGCGGGATCTGCCAAGCTTGTTGATACTATCCGCTCACTTGCTCCAGGCTTTATTTTCACGACATCGCTTCCACCGGCCACCATGGCCGGTGCCAAAGCGGCAATTGAGTATCAGATGAATTACCAAGGTGACAGGCGCCTTCAGCAACTCCACACCCGTGCCGTCAAGGATGCTCTGGATGCAAAGGATATCCCTGTCATTCCCAACCCGAGCCATATCGTCCCTGTCCTGGTTGGAAATGCCGAGGTTGCGAAGAAGGCGAGCGATCTCCTGCTCGAGGACTGGGATATCTACGTTCAGGCTATCAACTATCCTACCGTTCCCGTAGGTCAGGAGCGCCTTCGCGTTACTCCCACTCCTGGGCACGTACGTGAATACCGTGATCATCTTGTCAAGGCTTTCGATAGCGTCTGGAACCAGCTTGGAATCAAGCGCACCAGTGAGTGGGCCGCCGAAGGTGGATTCATCGGCGTCGGGGAGGCTGGAAAGCAAGAAGAACCCCCTCTTTGGACCAATGAACAGTTGGGGGTGGAGGGCCTTCTCAAGGAGATGCAAGCCGGCCAAGGTGCCGCAGGCGTTCTTGAGTCTCTCCTTGAAAAGGAGCATAAAGCTATAGCCCAGGCTGTCAGCGCTGCTGCTTAGGGTACCTGGTTGTTTGACGCAGCAACGTCCGGCCACTTGTTCTAATCCTCAGGGCCGTTCTCCATTCCTTACGAATAGGTAGTTTAAATCCTATCCTGTCCTAGCCCTATACCACCGACTCAAACCAATATCTCTTTTGAACATGATAATCTTTGCAGACATCGGTTTGTCCAGTTCAAGGCTCGTTGTGACCACAACACCCCTTTCCTTTATTCCATTAGGTCCGGTACCTCGGCATACATTACGAGGTGGGGTTATGCTTCCATGCAACGCCATCGGATAGAGTTACATGGTTAGAGTAGTCATCTGAAACGACGCTGACTTTCTGAATCAACTCGTTAACTTTGGAATGTTTTACAACGACTTTGAAGAAGGGGCCGAAAGTGGACTTTCAACGATACGTTCTTCTAGTTTAAAATTTCTTTGCTATAGGGTTCGTCCTGCAATCACGGAGGCTAACTGTAGGCACAGGACCAAACACTGAAAAGCAATTGATCCTACTCGTGCGTTAACCATTGTTCTGCTTCTTTCCCCGCATTCCAAGATCCACGACGGGCAATCATGCCGCTCCCCCATCTAATCAACCCCACAAAGCCGCCCGGCCGGTGTCGCAGGTGTACCAGGGTGTCTGAACAACAACAATGGTGCTGCAAACTTCTTTTATATAACATCGACCTTTTCGAGGCCTCACAGCCAGTCGAGCAATCTCCCTGCCTCGGTATAAGAGTTCTTAGCCTGGAAGCCAGCTTTCTACCTGGATGCATGCAGACTTCACGGTGGTGTAGGAGATGTGAGGAGATGTGACAAAGATGCTGATTGGTCAAAGAAAGATGCCATTGAGCATATTTGTTGAAGGTTTCCTACAGTCGATATTTCGACTATGGTAAAATACCTCGGTATGACAGTTTCCAACCTGGAAGCCAACTTCTATCTGGATGTCTCCTAGACTTCGGAGTGGTGTATGAGATGTGTTACAGATGCTGATAGGCCAAAAGAAGAAGATGCCATGCACTAGACCTGTTGAAGGGTTCACACAGCCGGTATTCCAATATTTGAAAGATGCCTCGGGTTCGAAACATTTTTGGTTCTCTACTGAGGCTGTCTGTGCATAAAGCAAGCCAATGTGCGCTCCGGCAACTATCATCCTCATCAGTTCCATCGGATCTTCACTCTTTCCCACCAGGTCTTCAGATCTCCACCAGAGCCGGCCTCCAACTCCATCCCACTTCAACCCCTTTACTTTCGTTTCGTATTCACGCATCAGGCAGAGCAAGTCTCCAATACATACAGACAGGATGTACACGAACGCCTTCATCACTGCCATCTTGTTTGGCCTCGCCAACTCGGCTGCGATTGAGACGCGCCAGACTCTCATCACCTCTAAGGAGTTCTCCCTGGGTGGCTGTAGAGATATCCTCTTCGCCTGGGCCCGTGGTTCCACTGAGGCTGGAAATATGGTATATATCCCTTCTCTACGCTTCATATTTACAGATACCCCGTCCCCCATTGTACCTTCTACATTACAACTAAACTAACGCACCCTAGGGAACTATCGTCGGCCCCCCAACATCCGACGCCCTTAAGAGGACCTTTGGTGCTAACAACGTAGCCACTGAAGGCATCGACTACGCTGCCCTTCTCTCCACCAACGCTTTGCCCGGCGGTACTGACGCCCTGAGCGAGAGACTCATGCAGAATACTTTGAACTCTATGGCGGAGAAGTGCCCAAACAGTGTGATTGTGACTGGAGGGTACAGTCAAGGTGCTGCGGTCAACCATCGAGCAATCGAAGGGTTGTCTGCAGCCGTGCAGGACCAGATTGCGGGGGTTATTCTTTATGGGGATACTCAGAAACTTCAGGTACGTTTTAACCCCAAGCATCACGGCTTCTGGAGAAGTTAGTAATTATGATATATGCGGAGCCTGACTTCCAAACAGGACAATAACAAGATTCCCAACTTCCCCGCCAACAAAGTCAAGATCATCTGTGCGACTGGAGATCTTGTCTGCTTCGGCACCTTGACCGTCACAGCCGCCCATCTCACTTATGGAACACGTGCTACCGAAGGTGCTGCGTTCTTGGCCCAGCAGATTAGAGCTGCCCAGGCCAAGATCAAGGCTCGCAACATGGCCAGGGAGGCCGAAGAGGTGGTGGCAAAGAATCTGGATATGGTTGCTAAGGCTCTGGTCGTTTGAGACAGGCTAGGGCAATAAGCAATTGGGAAG
Source organism: Delitschia confertaspora ATCC 74209 (assembly GCA_010093945.1). NCBI lineage: Eukaryota > Fungi > Ascomycota > Dothideomycetes > Pleosporales > Delitschiaceae > Delitschia > Delitschia confertaspora. Next base: position 27,077 of record ML994174.1, on the reverse strand, counting down.
TTTGAGGTGATGGAAGGGACCTGGATAGGAGGGGGGGGGGTTGAATGCGAAGGCCTGGGAGTGCGTGGCCCGATGGCTGTTGGACGAATTTTTCATATCGACCAGGATGCATACTGTGTCGTCTCTGCTTATACTTCCATTCTTTCACTTATGGACTGGTTCCAAAATAAACAAGGTTGCAACTATCTCTTGAGCTACCCCTTCGGCGCTTAGTTCTCGCCGCATCTGTTTTGTGATGTAGTTCTTTGATTCTCGTAAAACCCCATTGGTATGCTACTTGAAAGGAGGTCCTTTTCAAGTTTCAATATTTGGTACTTCTTGCTCTTAGTAAGAGCCGTTCTCTAAAGAAAGGTCATGTGATAATGTCGTCGTTGCCAAGCCAAGGCCCGTGCGGAAACCGCCGCTTAGTTAGACCTTGCAACTTCACCTACTGCTCAACATCTCTTGTCACCAAACACGACACGACAACCTCCACATAACCTACAGCCTCCAGCGACTCTGCAGCTCATTGCGGACGCGGCTCCTAGTAGGATCAGGCTGGGTATCTACACATCTCCTATTTCGAACTTCTTCCTTTCCTTTCGTCAACCTACAACAAAGCCACATCCGCAAAGCTGCCGCACCTAAACTGGTAACCCCAACGCATGCTCTGCACCGAAACAATTGAGCGCCGCGCCCTTTTGGGTTTTCGACAATAGCTCGCCTCCAATGGCGCCTAATGGAAAGCGAAAGAGAACCGACCGGACCTATTCACAGGATAACGTCAATGAAGGCGCGAGCAGACCCTCTCCTCATCGACCCCAGAACTTAGGGCTCGCCCATGCAAGTCAACAGAACAATGGCAGAGGCGGTAGGCGCTCAAGTAGGGGAGGCCGCGGTGGAAACAATGACTCTCAAACACCAACAAACGCCATGTCCCCTCCAGCTGTAGCTCCGTCAACCGCAAAACCTCCACCACCCTCTCCGGCCCCCACATCTTCTTCAGCAGATAAACAGCCGGCACCATCGCCTTCCTCTCAAAATCTACAGTGTAATGAGTACCTGACGAGTGAGTGTGTCAAGTCGTGGCGCGGCCAAGGACGTAAGACAGTCACAGACAGTGCTATCGAAGCTCAAGCACAGGGAGACAGCCTCTCATTATCCCTCGTATTCGAAGAGTTGGTCAAAGGATGTCTAGACAGCGTCCTTGATGCAGGCGAGACAGGATCTGTAGTGCGAGAAATACTGGCAGCGCCCCGTCCTCCCGACACACTGGACCCAGTTTCCGTCTTTCTAGATGTGCTAAGCACATTGACGGAGACTGCCGTATCTAATCCCTCCCTGAGATCCCTTCTCGAGGCCACCGGAATCGATCCTGCTAGGCTGCGCGCAGAGCTGGAGACTCCGCTTCTTACAGCCATACCTCTTGTGAGACAGACGTTTCCCAGAGTGGCCATTAGAAAAGCGACCCATGCGCTTTATCGACAGTCGAACTACAATTTACTTCGAGAAGAAACTGAGGGATATTCGAAGCTTATAACGGAGTATTTCACGACGGTGCACAATGAGCCTCCTTCCAATGTGGTTGCGTCGGATACGTTCCAAAAGGTGAAAGCGCTCATTGGAGCTTTCGATCTGGACGTCGGCAGAGTGCTTGATGTCACTCTCGACGTTTTCGCGAACCTTTTGGTTAAGCATAACCGGTTCTTCATCAAGTTTCTGCGTTCAAGTTCATGGTGGCCGGAGCAGAAGTTCCCGAACGGTATTGAGTGGCAGGATCCGCCATTCTTTTCTCTTCCTAAATGGGCTTCTCCCGAATCTTCAGTTTTTTACTATACCGAAGAGGAAAAGAAGGAGCTACTTGAGCTTCGAGAAGTCCGCGACGAGGACTTTTGGAAGAGGGTGGGTGAAGTTGGCTTGAAAGCCTATTTCGAAATTGGTGCCCGCCGAATTACGGCTGGTCTGGAAGCCTTCAAGGCTATGGAAGAAGACCCATTGCCAGAGGATGTTGAAGCCGCCAACCCTGCGGTAAACAAGAAAGTCAATGACATACCCGACACCGAGAAGATCCAGAGGTGGTCCCGAGAATGGATGCTTGAGACCCATACCCTCCCTCCACCTGGCAATCGGATCGCGGCACAGCTTCTAGGATTCAAACTACGGTTTTATGCGTCCGACGCTAGGGATGCCCACGACACCCTCCCCGAAAACCTTATTTATCTCGCCGCCCTTCTCATCAAGATCGGATTCATCTCCATCGTAGATCTTTATCCGCACCTTTATCCTCTGGATGAAGATATGCCTGCGCTGCGAGACAGATTAATGCAGGAGAAGGCAAAGGAGGCGAAACTTCGTGGTGCCACAAGTAACGCTCTAGCGATGGCTGGTGCGCTCCCCGATGATACGGCACCCACCCCTGCGTCTCGACTACGAGAGGCCGAAGGCAAGCCTTCTTCTAAAGCCGACCCTGATAAAGGCACACCAGCCGGGCCTCAAGAGAGCCCAAAGGAGAAGCTACCAGAGCCGGTTGATCAGAAAATCAGCTTACTCCGAAGTTTGCTCTGTATAGGAGCGCTTCCCGAAGCTTTCTACATCCTTGGACGCTTTCCTTGGCTTCGTGATGTCTACCCCGATCTTGACAAATATATCCACCGACTCTTGCATCACTCTCTGAGTAAGGTGTATGAGCGGTCGAGCCCTTGTCCCAAGGAATCAGCTTTCAACTCGAGGAAAGGTGCTCCGCAGGATGCCTCTTCTCATACTACTCCCCGTCCAGCCAATTTTGTCCCCCGGAAAACGCTTCGATGGGCCAAATTAGAAGCCACCGATGCTGGAGACAGCATAGACTATCGTTTCTACTGGGAGGATTGGGCTGATAATGTTCCTGTCTGCCAGTCAGTTGATGATGTTTTCAAACTCTGCAAATCCTTGCTCAACATCGTTGGAGCTGAAGTTGGCAAAGATCCGACCTTGGTCATCAAGCTTGCGCGAATCGGAAAGAAGAGTTTGGCAGAAGACCCCTCCGAGAGTAATACCCGTCGTTGGATTGAACTATCTGCCACCCTACTCGCGCCGGCCTTGTCGTTTACTGGACGAAATCCCGGTATTGTCAATGAGCTGTTTGATCTGTTTCAGAATTTCGATATCGCGACTCGATTCCAGATTTATGCTCACTGGTTCACCGGCCCGGCAAGTCGAAAGCCAGCCATATCTGCAAAATTTGTAGAGGTCAAGAAGGAAACATCAGCTGTACTGAAACGTATCAGCGCCACCAATAGCAAGTCAATGGCAAGAGAACTCGCGAAAGTCGCATATGCCTGTCCGGGGATCGTCTTCGAACACGCACTTCGACAGATCGAGCATTATGGAAACCTTGGCGATGTTGTCGTCGAGTGCAGCCGTTACTTCACCTACCTCGCGTATGATTGCATGACTTGGGCTTTGATCAACACACTGGGCAGAGAGGGGCGCGACAGTGTCCAGGCCGATGGCATGTTGATGAGTCCCTGGCTTAGGAATGCTTCAGCCTTTGTGGGCAAAGTGCACAAGCGCTACAGCTTGATGTCTCCTACGCCAGTGCTGCAGTATGTTGCTGAACAGTTGTTTCAAGGAGACTGCATTATGCTGGCCGTTCTCGAACAACTCGTTACCTCCATGGCCGGGATCGGGTCGGATTCTAATTTGACCGACAGCCAAATCGTCGGGTTAGGTGCCGGACCCATGCTTCGAGCATTCACCCTTGAACATTATCTCAGTGATCAGCGACACGCAGCCAAATCTACTGCCAAACGGCTGATGAGGTCTCTTCTGGACACTGGCCTGGCAGCTCAAATTCTGATTGCTCTTGCTCAAGAACTCGGCAGTTACATCCATCGAGACAAGTTTTCAAAGACCCCCCCAAAAGTTCTCGGCGCGAATCTTGACAACCTCCATTCCGTCTTCGCGCAATATTTAGATCTTCTAAGGAGCAACTTGTCCGTGGAGGAATTTGATGCCAATATTCCAGATCTAGCTTCACTAATTTCGGATTTTGGAATCGAGCCGAGCATCGCTTTCATGATATCTCACGACAGCTTGGATGCGTCTGTAACCGCCACAAGGATGAAAATGGGAGATAATTCCAAACCTATCAAGAGCGGTGCAAAGGTGTTGTCTCAGTCGAAAACCTCTGCACCAGTCACTAAAGACTCAGGCGGAGATATAGTGATGGATGAGGCCACAATGTCGCCTGGTGTCAACGGCCTAATTACCGCTGAGAATGAGAAAGGAGATGATGATAGCGAGATGAAAGACACCATCATATCGGAAGAGGCATCGACTCCTAGCGGGCTCACTCCTGTTGAAGCTTCCCCTGAACCGGTCCTGATTCCACAATTCCGGACACTGTCGGAACAATTACAAGCTGCCTCACCACCGCTCTTTGGGGAACACATCAGCCCAGTATTTTATCTCACTTTTTGGCAACTGGCCCTCAAAGACCTACACAGCCCTACTGCAGAGTACGACAAGGCTCGAGCTCACTTCTTGGACAAATCAAGCAATGTCGATAACCGCCGGGACGTTAGCTCAGCAGCTGCGAGGAAACGAGACAGCGACAAAAAGGCGGCGTTTGACCAAAGCAATAAATTCCTCGAGGAGATGTCTGGTCGTTTGAAGCACCTCATCCAGATACGACGTAGCCTTAAGATGGAGATGTTGCACTGGTTCGACGGCGTTCCTATGGTCGACGTTGGATCAGAAGCACTCCATGACTCCATTCTGCAGGACTGCTTCATACCACGCATCCTTCTATCACCACAAGATGCAATGTTTTCTGCCTCAATGCTCAAATTTATGCACGCAGCTGGCGTGCCCGGTTTCAGGACTATGAAGCTTCTGGACCAGTTATTCAGACATAAACTCCTCTCTAACATCATTTTCATGTGTACCTCACGCGAATCGCAGAATCTAGGGCGTTTCCTGGCGGACATTTTGAAAGAGTTGAAAAATTGGCATGACGATAAGGCCACTTATGAGAAGGTGGCTTTGGGAGTTACAAAGGACGCCAAAAAGGAGAAACCCGACAGACTACCATCACTTCCCGGATTTGGAAAGAAGTTCAACGCAGACCGGACCCCCGCGTCCTTTTTGGATTATATGGAATTCCGGCAGCTGTTGTACAAGTGGCATTCGCAGGTTCATCGGGCTCTTGAAGCCTGCCTAAAGAGTCAGGAGTACATGCATATTCGGAATGCGATCAACATCCTCAAGGCAATCTCTTCAAGCTTTCCGGCTGTTGATGTCATGGGGAAGAATATACAGGCCCAAATCGAGGAATTGGCCAAGTCTGAGTCAAGGGAGGATCTGAAGCTTGCCGCGCAATCTTTGCTTGCAGATTTCAGGAAAAATGCCAAAACCTGGGTTACCCCGATTAAGTTCCGGAACAATCAGTCCGGACCGGCTTCTTCTGTTACCCCTAGCCGAACTGTTGCTCCGCAAAGCACTATCCGCAAGGATACCGAATTAAACTCAGCCAAACCTCTCAACACCGCCGCGCCAGAGTTTGTCCCAAAGCCAGCTACGTAAGTTCCCCTCTGGGCCCTTCTGAATTTTTGGTTTCTAATGAGTGAATGATAGGAACGGTGTGGCCACAACTGCAGGCAATGAGCATGAGGATGGTGAAGTGGACGACGAAAAGGAGGGCTCAGCTTCCACATCAACTGCCTCCGCTCCGAGAGGTAAAGAGAATGAGTCGTCGAAACCGGTAGCCAAGTCGGTAGCAACGCCGGTCCAACCCAAGCCTGCGGTTTCTTCTCAAAAAGAAGAGCCGCGGAAGTCTGGTCCAGAGCAAGCGGTCCCAATTTCGCAAATCAATACAGCACCAAATCGACCAGATAGCAGGGAGAGCAGCTTTCCACAGTCAGGGAGGATTGCTCATGCTTTACCAAGTCGGCCGGATGCTCAGACTATGCCCAGAAGCCGGCTACCAGAACGCACACTGGATCGGCCAACGGAATACCATGGATACGGCAGGCAGGAGGTGCGCAATGGTTCAGCTGCCGATTACGGGAGGTCGGAACGACCGGGAGGTGATGGCCTAAGGGGAGGTGAAGGTCCTAGGGGAGGTGATGGCCTGCGGGAGTCGTTTCCAGACCGCCGTGATCCGCGGGAAGCATCTCCCCGTCGACCTCCCCGCGCACGCAGTCCAGACAGAGGCTCTGGCGTCATGGACCGCCGCGATCCTGGCTGGTCAGGCCGAGAAACTCGTGATTATCCAGATGATCGGTCTATGCGACCTCCTGCTAGAGAGGCACGCGGCCCACCTGGTAGGGGGCCCGCTTGGGGAGAGAGTCCTCGCGACCCAAGGGACGGTTCTCGCGACCTAAGAGACGTTAGGGACATGCGAGATAGGCAACCAGAACATCGGGGTCCCCATTCTCATGTACTCGACAACCGCGGTCGTATGCCTGCTGCTCCACCGTTGCATCCAAGCGAGAATTCCCAGTATCGGAGAGAGAATATGGATCGTTCCAGCGGCCTGCCCCCACGACCCCCGATGGACAGAGTACCGTCAAACCCTCCACCTGCTCTGGATAGGTCCGCCCCCGGAATTGATCGAACCATGGTCAACCCAGAGCGGGTAGCACTCATCGAAGGTGATCGAGGCAGAGGAGATGGTTTCAGATCAGACGGTCGTGATCGTGAGTCTCGGCCGCAATCACCGCGGCGTGACGAGCGGCCTGGCCCACCACCATATCAAGGCCGTAACGAGCCACTACGAGAACATCGGGATGACCGTAACGTGCCAGATCGAGCTCCTCCATATGAGCGCCACCCACCCCATCCATCCCATTCCTTCCCGCCTAAGCGAGACCGCAGAGATGACAACGCAGGTGCAGCTCCGACTGGCCCTCGTAGCGGACGCAATGACTTTGCAGAACCGCCAGGGGCAAATCGGATGGCTCGAGACGTGTTTCAATCAGCACATCCGCCACCCAGGCAGCCGGTTGACCTCACTTATGGGCGACTCAATCAAGATCTCAGTCATGGTCGGTTGAATCCCCCTTCAGACAACATACCCTCCGGTCCTCGTGGTAGGAATCCCACGACTCGTGGAGCCCGAAATTTTACTGTTCCTGTTCCTCAGAGCAGTTCGCACAGCAGTTCTGCTCAAATACCGACATCTCCAGCCGCTAATCAACCACCCACAGGCCCGATGTCGGATCGTCGCGACAATACGCGTAAAGAACCCTCTTATGAGCAAGCTCCTGCGCCAGCGCAACCTCCCACTCCCGAGGCAGCTCCTCAAGAACAATCTGGCATTCATCCGAGTCGTCTGAGTCAAATCCAGCCCAAAGCAATCCAGACAGACTTGCCAGCGCCACCTTCAGGTCCGCGCCCACGGGGTCCACAGGCGGCTGGACCTTCACCATCAACACGTGGAAACCAATCCGGGCCTCCCAATTCTGCCGATCGTGGCGCACGGAGTCAAGACAAGAGCTTTGCTCGCACTCTCCACAGTGTGCTGAATCAAGGGTCTCCTGTGGTACCTGGAACTGGATTTGATCGAAACGGCTCCGATCGCGGTGCATCAATCCGCGGTCGTTCTGGGCGTGGAAATGGACCTGTAGATTCTTCTTCAGTTCCTTCACCGGCCACTTCACACCCAGGCACTCCGCGCGGCGAAAATCGACCCGACAATACCCAGGGCCGAGTTGAGCCTAGTTCGCAAGATGGTGGGAGATCTGATAGTCGCCGTGATAAGCGAGGTGAGCGGTCGTCGAGGCGCCATCGGAGCAGATCTCCGGACCGTAGCGAGCGGAAAGGAGATGACCGCATGAGCCGTAACGAGGAACCAGATAGATTCAGTAACCGAGACCATGCGTCTGGTCGTGACAGGGCAGCTAACAGTGACAGAGAGAGTGGTCGTCGGGATAGACCTGACAAGGAACGAGAGGGAGAACGCCCGGCACGTGACGGGCGAGAGCGGCGCGATCGCGGATCGAGGGAAGAAGGTAGATTATCAGGAAGGGGCGAGGATCAAGGGCCCAGACGTGGTGGACCTCCGCTCCCTGAGGAGGCCACACCTTGGGGTCATGAAGGACGAGGACCCGATATGAGACTCCGAGGCGGTGGAGATCGTAGGAACGATCGCGATAGGAGAGGACCAAGAGAAGACGATCGTGAACATCGCGATGCTGGAAGGAAGCGAGGACGAGGTGGCGACGAAGGGTTCCCACACGGGGAGCTGAAACGGCCACGTCGTTCTATGAATTAAACGGAGGAATTTCTGCCTTTGACCGATCTGTATTCTGGTACACTATACTACTTTACTGGCGCTGGAGGCATCTGCTATGTGTGATTGGGTGATACCAACAAAATTGAGCTTGGTTGGATCTTCAGCAACTCTGTTCTTTTTCCACTGTGGGTCGTGGTTGTGGTTTACCGATATCTGAAGGCATGCCACGGTATGTATTAAAACCCGAACGCCCTCTTGGAGGAAGGAGGATACTTTTTATTTGACCTGTACTACCTATATGCCACACATCTGCATTTTCTTTTCTTCTTGTCTTCTTTTTTACTCCTCTCTATCGGCGGCATTTGCAAGGCGCAGGAAGGCGGCCAAATGGATATTACGAGATGCATCATGTAGGTCTTAGACTTTTATCTCGATATAGGTACTCTCTAGTTCGATGTGAACGAATGGACTTTGAAACATATGGGGTTTTTGGTTTTGTGTCATGTTTGTTTCTCTGGCTTGGTCCTAATGACTGCAGCGTAGGCTTCAGAGTCTATTCATTTGGTGACACGATGACAACGTCTGCGCCCCGGGTTTCTGATAAGTTGTTCGAGATATTGAGCAAAGATAGGTGAGCCTTTTCGCATAATTGGTGGATCGGCTGATGTGTTCCAACTAACCTGATAAAGCAGGTCCTGCCGCTGACAACGTTCATATTTTCTCCACAGGAGCCTCCAAATATCTTCCCCGCTTTTGAAACCTAGCCAGGTAAGACAGAAGCCAGAGCACACCAGGCTAGGTATGGACCTCCGATTAGGCTCCTTATTTGCTGAGAAAGACGTGCTTCTGCCTTTATGAAGGAGGCTTAGCCGATAAGAGGGCTAGCTAATACTTATTAAGAGAATGGAGACATTCCTGCGTTCCACCTTTGTTATATCTCTATCTTCTGATATACCCTCGCTTGAATACTCTATATGGCACTAAAAGAGGGCTCTCAACCTGATTTTCAGTTAATATAAAACAACAGGCCACCTCTACTACATGGGGTCTATTGACTTCTTGCCTTTCCGTCCTTGCCATTGCATACTGCATACAAGCAAAACCAGACATCTACAACCATACTGTATCTTACTTATAGCTTTTCACCATGGCTCCACACCCGCTCCAAACCCTCTCCATCGAGGAAACCCGAATAGCCAGGGATGTCATCCTCTCACTCCACCCGGACGTCGTCATCGATTTCCGCGAAATATATCTCCAGGAACCAGCAAAAGGCTTCATGAAAATGTATCTGGAATTAGAACACTCAGCTCATCTCTCACCAACTTCACCAAGGCCGCCCAGGTTGGCAAAGTGCCAGTACGATGTCATCGGCGCGGATCGGATTCCCGAGTACAATGAATCTGTCGTGGATGTTGAGAAGAGGGAAAGGGTGAAGCATGAAATTGTGGGGAAGGAGTTTCAGGCGGCTTTGACGTTATGGGAATTTGACATTTTATTAGAGGCTTGTAAGAGGAGTGAGATGTTTCAGGAGGCGGTTAAGGAATTAAGGTTGCCGGAGGGGTTCGAATTGGTGGTGGAACCGTGGCCTTACGGAGGTAAGTCTTGCTTGGCAGAAGAGGGATTAACTACTGACTCTTTTCGAAGGATTGGATCTCGGGGCGGAGAATCGGAGGTATTTCCAAGGGTTGTGCTTTGCTCAGGATATGAGTTCGGGGAATCCGGATTCGAATTATTACGCTTATCCTTTACCGTTGATTCCTATTCTTGATGGTACGTCGGATCAAACCGAGTTACAGGAGACACGGTCATTGACGTGAAATTCTCCAATTGCACAACTCTGACATCTTCTAGCCCACAAAAAGGAGATTATCCGTGTAGATAAGCTCGCAACCGGTGGAAAAGATGATCCGCTCACTGGAAAGACTCACGCTGAGAGTATTCTGGATCATTGCCAATCATCTGAATACATCCCTGAACTTCTCGAAGGTGGCACCCGCAAGGATCTCAAACCAATCAATATCACTCAGCCTGAAGGACCCTCCTTCACGGTTATAAACGATTCCTTAGTCGAATGGCAGAAGTGGCGTTTCCGAATCTCTTTCAATCCACGGGAAGGCGCCGTCCTCCACGATATCCACTACGACGGAAGAAGCATACTCTACCGCCTGAGTATGAGCGAAATGTCCGTCCCATACTGCGATCCTCGTCCCCCTTTCCACCGCAAACAGGCCTTTGACTTTGGTGACGGAGGAGCAGGGAACTGCGCCAATAATCTCTCACTTGGATGTGATTGTCTGGGTATGATTAAGTATCTCGATGGTGTACTTATCGATTCAACTGGCGAGCCACGCGTGCATCCTAACGTCATCTGCCTGCATGAGCAGGATAACGGCATCGGTTGGAAGCATACTGGCTGGAAAACCAACCGCGCTGTTGTGACAAGATACCGTGAACTGGTCGTTCAGTTCATCATCACGCTGGCAAACTACGAGTATGTTTTTGCATATAAATTCGACCAAGCCGGCGGCATCACAATCGAAGTCCGAGCCACCGGTATCGTCAGCGTCGTCAACATTGATCCTGGCAAAACGTCTGATTATGGAAATGTAGTTTCAGGCGGCGTACTAGCTCAAAACCACCAACACATCTTCTGCGCGCGTATTGATCCTGCTATCGACGGGCATAACAATAGCGTTATGTACGAAGAATCCCACACCGCACCTTGGGACAAAGAAACAAATCCAAACGGCAACCTCTACCTAGTAAAGAAAACAGTAGTGGAGCGCTCGGCGGGCTTAGACGCTGCACCGCAACACAACCGTGTTTTCAAAATTCTTAATCCGAGCAAGAAGAACCCCGTCAGTGGAAATCCTGTTGCGTATAAATTCACGCCGCCGCCGACGCAGAAGATTCTGGCTTCTCCTGGGTCTATACAATCGCAGCGCGCGTTGTTTGCTCAACACCATGTTTGGGTGACGAAGTACAGAGACGATGAACTTTATGCTGCTGGAAGATTCACGATGCAGAGTCAGATTGAGAAGGGCGGGGTTAAGGATATGGTAGAGAGGGATGAGGGGGTGACAAATGAGGATGTAGTGCTTTGGAGTGTTTTTGGGTTGACGCATAATCCAAGGGTGGAGGATTGGCCTGTTATGTGAGTTTCCAGTTCTTTTTTCCGATTTTGGTTGGATAGGTGAGTGGGAGGTATACTGATGATTTTTATAGGCCAGTGGAGATATTTCAGTTGGGATTTCGGCCTGCGGATTTCTTTAAAAGGAATCCGGCGATTGATGTCCCGTCGAGTAGGAATGAGTCCTCGGTGTTGGTGGTGAGGGAGAAGTGCTGTGTAGAGTAGGAGAATATTTGATAGATATCTTATATGTCCTAGTCTTGGTAAGCAATCGACTCCCGTATAGATGGGAGCACTAGCAGTGTAGTAACTTGTGAGGCACTCTCTCTCTCGTATATATAACTACACTCAAGAGGGGAACCATTTCTTTAGCTTTAACTTTATAGAAAAGCATATTTACTGTAACTAGGGGCCAATATTTACATGGATTTCAGCCATACTATTGGCTCATATGCATACATATGACATCTTTAGAAGCCTGAGCGTCTACACGTACTGCAACATTTTGTAGGTGTATGTGTTGGATTACGATATCGACGAAGATGAAAGAGTCTGATTGGCCATTGCTCCTGATTGCGGTGCCATTTATCACGTGACATATTAACACTGTCTGAACCCTACTGCACCTCTTACCTCCCACACTGATTTGTCTCGTACAACAATTGCCGGACTCCAGGTGCTGATGTTCCAAAGCGGGCCTAGAGAGCTCGCGATGGCGTCAGTCCTGCTGCACAGCCACAGCTGCTTCTCAGTTTAAGAACAGAGGGCTCAGTCTCATATGACCTCACTCATTCATCTACTTCTCCACATACTCATGTCTTGAAGGCCTTGGGCATATAGTATTATCACTTTCTCATATTCTCACTCAGGAACATGGCGGGCTTCAATGACCTTTCCACTAGTCTCCAGCTTGAGATCTTCGAACGCTTCCAGCACACCACATCACAGAACGCACTGCTGAAACCAATGCTCTGCTGTTGAAAATGGCACGCCCGTATCTGCCCCATGCTGTACGTGTAAGTCACGGTAGAATCAAGGCTGCATGCCCGCTCAGAATCCGCTCTATTTTCCCGATCACTGTCATATTCGTCGCTGGTTCAATCATTCCGGTTAAGAATCCGTCAAGTTCACCTCATGGGCTTCCGAATCAGTTTCCCAAAGGCGTATGAGCGCTTGGACGAAATCTGCGATTCCTTATCTCGCTTAGGAAATCTCAAGACCTTTTCCCTAACGCTGGAAGAACAAGCCGGGGAAGAGCAAACTGGGAAATATACGCTCCCCGGCGCTGTTGCAGTGAGAATTCTGAACACACTTCAACCCAGCGTCATCAATCTCGACATGGACTGCTGGAGCCTGGATTACGGCCTCAGCCGTGATCCAGTTATACCCGCCGAATCCCATGTCTGCGAAGCTCTGGGTAACTTGTTTGAACGACTCCATTATCTCAGACTTCACATATCCTATCTCTGTCCCCAAATATTCTCCCGGTGCCACTCCGTTGCTCCCCATTTCTCCAAGCCCGACGCGCCCTCACCCGCAGAAGGCACATTTGCCCTCCGCTACGCAGTCATTCATCTTAACGCCGACCCGTCCGTTCTAACCCCATCTTATGCATGTCGCTGCCGCTTCCGCTCCAGGGCGGTAAAGCTGGAGGCTAGGCATCTCACCGAGTTTCTGCGCATATTGTATGAAGGTGGCGCGTTCCCGTTTCTCGAGCGCTTCGTGGTGATTGATCTGGGATACTCACAGGTACTTCCGCTCATCGAAGAGTGGATTGGGTTCCAAGTGAGAGAAATCACGACGAAGACGATGCTTACGTTTCCAGTTTCATGCAGAGAAAGAGAAAGTCCCCTTTGGGGTTCCGAGATTTGAGGGGAAGGGAGCTGGTTGGGGAGTATCAGGACATCGCTAGGGCACTGGAGGACTCCCGTGCCTGGGAAGAGAAATTTAAGGAGGAAACGGGACGCTCCGGACAGAAAAATTGACCAGATGTAAATCTGCGGAACGGAGCTATGACGTGAAATCCGCGTCTAGAAACACAAGAGAATGGTGGGTAAGCAAATGTTGCATGGAAAGAGGACGGAGGGGTTTGCTAGTATCGATGCTGCGTATGCAATTTTGCCGCTTGGGTGGCAGTGGATCCTTTAGGATGGAAGGTACACGCTTGAACGTGTGTGAGATACCTTAGGGGTTTCGTGATATATTGTGAAATTCTACGCACGTGTTCTATTTTTTTCATCTAAGTATCATGAGGGTTTGATATTGCTTTCTTCTTTTCTTTTGAAAGCACTGGATGAAAAAGTCAAAGGGAGTCTACCTGCGCGTTAGACGAATCGCGATCCGCATGCTTAGAGTTGGCCCTTTTTTGGATCTCCATGCACTATATAAAAATCTTCAAGATTATTCTTAGGTTTTTTTTATTCTTTTATTTTATGTTAGTTTTATATTTTGGTTTTATACTAGTAGCCGGTGAAATAACTCACCATAGCTATATTAGAATGGTTTAGGTTGAGGAAAAGGCAAAGATTTTGGACGTTGGAGGGAGACTCCTCTGGTGTCAAGTTTACTTTGCTCTACACATTGATATTACGTATTCATAGACCCGATTGGGAACCAGGTAGCACGTTAAATTGAATTATAAGAATAACAGTATTTTAGTTTTATACCTTAGTTTTATATTTTTGTTTTATATTTTAGTTTTATATCTCCTTATCTTATCCAACGTTGCATAACGCACGATGAGATGGTTGCGTCCGCCTGGGCCATGATGAGTCACGGGTCTATGTACGTGGAGTTCAGTAGCAGGAGCCGGGACTGAATACGGAGTACTGGAGAACGCTGTAATTTACTCAATATTTTCTTTACAACATTAGCATTGTGTTCATCAAATAACCAATTGTGTGGTTATAACGTCCGGTTCACTAGCATCGCATAATGATGAATATCCCGATTCGGAAGAACAGCATTTGACATAGATCTTCTGACTCTCAATTTCGCCTTCCAATCTCGGTCCTGCATCCTTCTCTCCGTTATGATGATATGATGGATCCTCCTAAGATGGGATGAAACGCGGATTAAAATATTGCCGACGAACTCTCAACTGCCCTGTTCTGAGTTCTGAGCCATGAGAGTGACGTGCCGCGCGTGCGGGGTGAGGAGCTCTCCTTTTCACGCTAACTGAATCTGTACCGACAATGCGAAGTGAGCTCTTATCGTTATCAAATGAGCTTCAGTTATATGACCCCTCACAAATATACGGCGACGGGGATAACCGCAAGCTGTGGTAAGGCAGCTTGGATCTTTATTCCGTGGTAAGATTAGTCGGAGAAGCTTGACTATCATTTATATATAGTTCTATTTCCATCCCACTACAACTGATTCTTGTCCCACGAGCTTTAATACTCCTCTTGCTCCTCCCCGCTATAAAGCAACTCATCATTCTTTATTTGGTTTCTTTCTTCTACTATTCTATAAGCTCTACAATGTCTCTGGACCGCCTCAAGCAAGCTGCCGCCCATGTGACCGGGTTAGGTCTACCCCCTCATCCATTCGACCCACTCACAGAATCCGAAATCGAAAGGGCTGTCGCTATCATCAAGAACGAACACTCTGGCCTGTTCTTCAATGCAGTTACACTCTGGGAGCCACGCAAGGCCGAGATGATGGCCTGGGTCAAAGACCCCACATTTGCTCCCCGGCCACACAGAATAGCAGACGTAGTGGCTATTGCTAAGGGAAGCAAAGTGTATGATGGGATTGTGGATCTGACGGAAGGAAATATTGTTGAGTGGAAACTGACTGAGGGTGTTCAGCCATTGGTAAGCCTTTCCCTCGCTGTTGTCATTCCAGTTGCTAACTTTGAAAAGATCACTATGGAGGACCTTCAGATCGTGGAGTCGGTAGTACGAAAAGATCCTAAAGTAATCGAGCAATGCGGTATTGTAGGCATTCCACCCGAAGAGATGCATAAAGTTTACTGTGACCGTAAGTGAAGTTCCCGAACTTTCTCATGATGATATGATACGAACGCAGTGTAGCATGGACAATTGGCTATGATGAACGTTTCGGATCCGGTGCTCGACTCCAGCAGGCTCTGATGTATTTTCGACCGCACCCTGACGACAGTCAGTACACCTATCCTCTCGACTTCTGTCCCATATACAACGCCGACACCCAAGAAATCATCCATATTGACATCCCTCCTGTTAGACGGCCTCTTAACAGCGCTAAACCCAACAACTACCACGCAGCTGCCATTGAAGCCGAAGGCGGATACCGGACGGACCTCAAACCGATCAATATCACACAACCGGAAGGCGTGTCATTCACGATGGATGGCCGCATCATTAACTGGCAGAACTGGAGACTCCATATCGGGTTCAATTACCGCGAAGGATTAGTCCTCTCTAACATTACCTTCAATGATAAAGGCACCGAGAGGGACATTTTCTGGCGACTGTCCCTGGCTGAGATGGTAGTACCTTATGGCAATCCCGAGCATCCACATCAAAGGAAGCATGCTTTTGACCTAGGAGAATACGGAGGTGGCTACATGACCAACTCATTGAGCTTAGGATGCGACTGCAAGGGTGCAATCCACTACATGGACGCCGCATTCGTGAACCGCGCAGGCGCAGCTACAACCATCAAAAACGCTATCTGTATCCACGAAGAAGACAACGGGATCCTCTTCAAGCATACCGACTTCCGCGATGACAGTTGCACCGTCACCCGTGCCCGGAAACTGATCATCTCGCATGTTTTCACTGCTGCTAACTATGAGTACTGCGTCTACTGGATTTTCCATCAGGATGGTACTGTTCAGCTCGAGATCAAGCTCACTGGTATTCTGAATACATATGCAATGAATCCTGGAGAGGATACGAAGGGCTGGGGTACTGAAGTCTATCCTGGGGTTAACGCACACAACCATCAGCATCTCTTCTGCTTGCGCGTTGATCCAAACATCGATGGTCAAAATAACACGGTCTTCCAAGTCGATGCAGTAAGAGGACCCGGCGAAGTGGGAAGCACGGAGAACAAATACGGTAACGCATTTTACGCGAAAAAAACGAGATTTGAGACTGCGGAACAGGCCATGAGCGACTACGATGGCTCCACAAGCAGAACCTGGGATATGTGCAACGAGAACAAGTTGAACGCCTACAGCAAGAAGCCGGTCTCGTACAAGTTAGTTAGTAGGGATGTCCCACCTCTACTGCCAAAGGAAGGTGGACTGGTGTGGAAGAGAGCTGGGTTCGCTCGACATGCTGTGCATGTTACTAAATGTAAGCCCTTACCCGCTTTTCCATAATAGACCTCTGCTCACATAATTTCCAGACGACGACTCCCAAATCCACCCCGCCGGCCGCCACGTCCCACAAACTAGCGGTGAGCCCTCCATGGGCCTGCCCGCCTGGATTGCAGAGAACCCACAAGCTTCTATCGCCAACACGGATGTGGTTCTTTGGCACACCTTTGGCCTGACGCATTTCCCTGCGCCGGAAGACTTCCCGATTATGCCCGCAGAACCAATGACGCTGTTGCTCAGACCTAGGCATTTCTTCACGAGGAACCCATGCTTGGACGTCCCGCCTAGTTATTGTAGTGTGCCGAGTGGCGTGAGGCAGGGAAGTGGAATTGTAGATAAGATGAGTAGGTTAGCGTTTGGGGAGGGAAAGCAGAAGAGTGAGAAGGGAGGAGCTTGTTGTAGGAAATAGGGGACGGCATGTGTACTGATCAATTTCTTCTGTTGTTCTTCTGTATTTATGCTTAGATATTAAAATTCATTCCTGTGGGGGTTTTGAGGTCTAAGGGATTGCATTTTGTGTTGTTGAAACCGTATTTTTTGCCTGAAGTCGAAAGCTTCGCGGCACCTCTAAGTGTTTTGCTTGATTCTGGAGTTCATCCCAACTGTAGAGGGCATTGTATTTGCTTTTCCTTCGTGAGGATTCCTTGACACAAAGGTGTATGTAAGGGCCTCTGGTGCTGTTCAGTATGAATGGGCCGGAAGACTTTAATATAGGATATAAGTTGAAACCGAAGAGTCGGAACTGCGAGCGGACAATACTCAACCCAGAATACAACGATTGAAAAGGGGTTAGGATGCACAGCTAATGATAGAGATTTGACATCTGATCCCACATGAAAAGGAGGTTTCGGCTGTGACGTCTTCACGTGGGGGTCCGTGCACTCGAGTCTCTTTAGACCTCAACTTTACCTTCCTAAGCATCTCTTTCCTCTACCCCTGCCGCCTAAGCTCTCACGACAACTATGAGCTCATCCTCTTGTGCGTAGATTACCAATACTTGCTATGTTCAGCTCCTAAAATATGTGCAAGCCTTCGACACGACGTCTTCAACCATGCCCCGCGCTCTTCCCCCCCTCGAGGGCAAGAGTGATACCGGCAATCAGATCTCACCCTCGGTCGTGGAAAGCGTAGCAGGATTCAGTGCTGGGGTAGTCTCGTGTTTGAGTGCCCATCCGCTGGATCTTTTGAAGAATAGGCTGCAATGTGAGTATTGGGTGGGAATTTGAGCGGGATGGCATGTATGAGGCTAATGACAACATTTTTGCTCAGTAAATACTCGCACCGCGTCTAAACGTGGCGACTCCCTTCGAATAATTCAATCCGTAATCCGTGATGAAGGCGGAATTAGCGCCTTGTACCGTGGCCTCTGGCCAAATATGCTGGGCAACTCTTTAGGATGGGGCTTGTACTTCTTTTTCTACCGGAACATGAAAGATATTATGCAGAAGCAGCTAGTAGGAGAGGGTGAACATATGTCCTACGTTGGATTCTTTGCCGCGAGTAGTAGTGCCGGGTTGCTGACGGCCGCTTGTACAAATCCAATTTGGGTCGTCAAGACGAGGATGTTGGAGAAAGGAAAAAACCATCCTGATGCGTACAAGTCTATGTGGGAGGGTATGTCCCACGTGTACCGGACTCGTGGTATTCGAGGACTTTGGGCCGGTTTTCTCCCGTCCACCTTCGGAGTCGCGCATGGCGCTGTGCAGTTCGCCATTTACGAGAAGATGAAGCATCGAAGGGGTGATATGCTGGGAGGGCAAGAGAAACTGAGTAATTGGGATTATATATATATGAGCGGAGGGAGTAAGTTGTTGGCAGGAGCAATTACGTACCCGTATCAGCCGATAAGAGCGAGGATGCAGCAATATGATGCGCAGAGCAATTATAATGGGTTATTGGATGTGTTGAGGAAGACATGGAAGAATGAGGGATTTTTGGCGTTTTATAAAGGGTATGGATTGATCTCTTCGTTTTGTCCCTTACTAAAGGTTTTGGGGTGTCTCGGATACTAACTGGATGTTCAGCGTTATACCAAACACTATTCGGGTCATCCCGACGACTATTGTAACATTTGTTGTTTACGAGAACACGAAGATTTATTTACCAAAGCTCTTTGATGAGGAAGAGATGGCGCATGAAGAGGATTGAGCGCAAACCGCATGGTTAAGTGACGGGTAGACGATTGTATCAGGGTGGCTCTCCGGCTGCCTTGCGGATATAAAAGGATGAGGTGGCATCCATCGAGACATTGCCCATCGTCTCCTGATATCTATATTCTTCGACGAGTGAACGGCGTGCTCGAGGAAGGCAACTGCCATGACGCCTACATAAATCAGGAGTGGGCATAGCTCGCTCCATTTGGTTCACAGATGACGAAAATGTGGCGTGGTGATGGCGATGGTCCATTTCGGAAGGTGTGGGTTTACCTCCATTGGCGGGCATCACCTAACCTAGAAGTCGATCAAGCGTGTGGCCCATGCTTGATTCAGCTGTTGACGGATGAAAGACGAGACCTTCACAGACTTCAGAAATCCCAAAGGTGCGGCGGCAGAGGGAGGGGGGATCCAGTTTGGGAACCTTCTCATATCTAGTCTGTGTGTATAATCCCCCGCTGGATTTGCCTTCGCTCTTGAACCGTCGACGAATGTCAACCGCAGACTCAACCACAACTGCATCTTCTCCATAGGAAAATCATTTTAAACGACGATTCACAGCTGCCCAGGTCCGTAGATTTGCAGCCTCTCTACTTAAACCCTGTAGGTTCATCTAAACTTACAAGAATCCCGTGGACGGCCAAACTCTCGTAGACCTTGTGATCCTCTGAACCGAAGCCAATGGAATTCCCCCAATGCAAATGATGTTCCAGGGGCACAGGAGACACGCCGCCGGATCATATCACCTTGTGCAGAGGTTTTCCTGAATCGGTTTCGACGAATGCCAGCGGATTCCTCTAGAATGCAGCCGAAACAGACAGTGATTATGGATCCGATGGGCATCCCCCGACCATTATCGCAGCTGGCTCTGACATTTGTGGACACGCCCACTAAGATGAAACTAGACCACTTCCTCATCCGGTTATTTTACTATGACGTAGTTGAATTTTTCCAAGTCACCGAGTGCCTGGTTTCATTCATTCCATATATGAAGATGCGCGGTTGGGTTGCTTTGGGCTATTTTTGAAGAAATATGTGGGCTTCGCGGGGGTACGGAAGTGTGGACAGGCAGGTCCCAAGGGGAAGAAAACATATTCTCGCTCAACCCTTCAAGCCCATTCAAGTGATGAGAACATCGGCCATGCTCTGCGCATGGAAGACCTCCAGGCCGATCGTCAATTCAGTGTAGATGGCTTGAATTCGGGTGTTCGCTTGCTTCGCACCAAAGTTAACGTCCAAGAACAAACTATCCACCAGCTGTCAACTGCAAAGGAGAAACTGACCAAAACAGTCGCAGAAACCAACCCAATGTGGAACCAGTTGCCCTATATGGCCTTCAGGAAGAGCGTCACCCGCTCAACTTCCAGAGGTGGGCGTGCGCCACTCTTGGGGTGGTTCGATTTCAACTGAACCTTTTCCAACCTATACGAAAAGACCTTCGTGTAATCCGGCTTTAGTGCAGCCAACATCAGAAGAACACAGATGCAACGCAGCGGTGGAACAAGGTCACTCAGTCTTAGCTCCAGAAGTATGTCCCTCTCTGTAGTCCATCATCCCATGGAGACGGCAAACGACGCGGAGCGGACCGACATGGATGCTGCCTCTTCCGATAACCTACACCGTTCGTCGGCACTGGCATTTGGTAATGATTCGTTGGTCGAATGGGGCGCGCGCCAGAGGAACATCGCAGAAGGTCGCGAGGTCTCGAAAGTCTATAAGCATACCTCCTTAGCTCCGCGTCCTTTGTTCTCTGGTGTTCGGAATCATTTGCGCAGCGGAACTAGACAACTTTTGGGACGGCTGGCAAAGGCTGATGGCGTTTTCTAGCGACGTCGATGATAAGAGAAACTTAGCTCAAGTGCGGCGGAACTTCTTCGTGGTCCGAAGAAGGAATCTGTGGATACCCTAACGACTACTAGAGTGGACGTGGAACGTAAGTTGCGGCTCAGTCGTCACCGGGTACACGATACTGATGATGTACAAGGACCAGCTATTTGCATGCATAATTTCAAGGTCTGATCCAGAGATCGGACTATTGCTTTGAGATGGGCCATTGCGTTGAAATGAGTTCCAGGTAACAAAAGTCGACGGACTCACTAAACTGGTTTCACTCAGCATTCGGGGATTCTGGTTGACTTCTTGGGCATTCAGTTAATGCACTCAGGCGAGCTTGTACATTGTCTCTTAAGTCCACTTTCCGAACACTAAGTTCCACATTGCACCTTGCTGCTCCGGATGACCCAATAGTAGATGTCGAGGATTTGATCTGCGATGTACTCCATGACATTAATATTGAGCAGTTGTTTGTGACAATCGGTGTGAGGCGGATGACCCGAGAACTCGGGGCACACTAGAACGAATGGTACAAGAAATCACCGCTCTGGACATTGACAAGTTGAAAAGTATCCATTGATATGTCAATGGGGGCAATATAGGACATATTTTCAGTGGTATGGAGCTGTCTAACCCTGAGAATTTAGGTTTATTTTGCCGCCGGAATAGATTGGCGGTTCAGTTTCGCTCCGATTTTCCCATAGCAACGGCTCCCTGTTTGACCCTGGGGTGGCGAAGGCCTTCTCTCTGTTTGTGGTGGCTGAAACAGCTGTGGGAATATAGGGATGGTATTCAGATATTGCGGTCAACTCGGGGGGGGGGGGCGCGAAAAAGCGATGATTGTATCTATGCTTGGCTAGCACAAAGCGGATGGAACCAATACTTTGGAAGCATTCAGCGCTACGGAAAGTACACTCAAAGATCCGGAAGAAGTGAGTATGCTGTGCCTTAATTGTAGTTCTAGCATGGATGGACGGTGTGGTCTTACTGATGTTGAAGAAAACGAGGACAAACCAGTTCGTATCGAATGGTACAGTTCCGGTCCATGGCGCTGGCCTGGATTCTTACGACGAAGACGGATTTGGAACGTACGTGCTTACTCATGTCCATTTCATACAGGCGCATATCACTCCCTCTATGAATGCAAAGTTTTCTAATCCCCTTCACTACAATACTTTGTAAGATCGGAGTAGCTGACACCATCCAGCTCTTATGTCTGATCATGGATCTTTCACTTATCTGCTAGCCATAATTCTGGATAGAAACCCCCACGAAATTGAACGCGAGCTCAAGGAGTTAGGGAACAGATGGGCTAGCTTTTCAAATCTGAAAGGCGCAATGTGCAGATTTCTAATCAGCCGAGCTGGTAACCCAACGGTTAAAGATGATCTGTTAAGATGGAATGCGGGGGACGATATTCCGGGATAACCATAGGGCAAGGAGTATCTAGATGACGGCCTTGTGGAGGCCAGATATGTCATTTTCAGTTTGCTGTGGTTTGCAAAACGTATTCAGAAATACATGCTGCGCTGCTATGTATATGATTAGTCTTTTATACCTCCTAATCGAGCTAGAAAACATAATGAAGCTCTCGTTTTAGGAAACTTGGCTCAAGATTGATGTCCTAATCAAAAAGGGGTTTCCCAGTCAGGTGCTTTACCACCTCAACATGTCAATACTGGTGAGTTCGAGCCTCAAGTAAAAAGTCTTGAAATTATTTCAAAGTATAAGTAACTCAGAACAGCACCGAGGGATCATGGTGTGGGAGCCCTAACAACCTTAAGCATGAGACATCCTCCATGTCACGTGTATGTAGTCTTATCGATAAGGCTTAAGCTTATTCGCGAATGTGTCCACTTCGTGAAGCAACCTCATCCACAACACCACACTGCCCAAAGAAGCCCAACTGACAGCTTTGGCCCTTATCGCACCTTCAATACGTCTCTATCAACACACCCCCATATCCACAAACACACCTCCCCAATTCGGTCGCAGATATAAATACAACAATTCTATCCAGCCACTCGATCATCAAACCCATCCATCATGGAGTCTCCCGACACCTTCACCCTCCTTCCCCTTCACATGGACCCTACCACAAAGACGATCTCCAGCACACAGAACCCTGTCCCTCATGCCCTCGAAGCCGAGCTCGCCTCCCTCAATACCCTCCACCGCTCCCTCCTCAGTGTTGACACCCCCACGGGCACGCCCCCTCCCCCCGTTCCTGTCAACCCCAAACGCAGCGCCCAAATCACCAAACTCCGTGAATCCGGCAACAACGAATTCCGCAAAAGCAACTACGCCATGGCCATCCGCATGTACAGCCTGGCCATCGAGATGGCGCTCGGTCGCCCGGGATGGGAACCATCTGGGCTTGTGAGGGAGGAGGTGTCGGGCTTGTATGCGAATCGGGCGCAGGCGAACATGGCATTAGGGAATTGGGCGGAGGGAGCGGTGGATGCGGAGTGTAGTGTGGAGATGAAGAAGGTTGGAAATGCGAAGGGGTGGTGGAGGAGGGGGAGGTGTTTGCTCGAGATGGGGAGGTTGGAGGAGGGGTTGGAATGGGTGGGCAAAGCACTGGAGTTCGAAGCAAGTGAAGGAGATCTACTTGGACTCAAGCGAGAGATTGAGACGAAGATTGCTCAAAGGAAGAGGTAGAGGTGTATGTAGGTCCGGCGATGAGGATACGGTGTTAGCTCAACTTGCCTGGGGCCGATGGATGAGGATATACTGTGCTGGTTCGACTTTTCTGCATCATTGGCGTTTTGGTGCTGAGGTGCTTCTGGCTGTTTTTCTACCCAAGGGGTTGCTTATCTCGGGGGCCTGCTTTTCTGTGGCAGATTCCTTTTTTCAAAAGGCTGATGTGTTCTCTTCTGCTGCATTTTGCTCTGATGGGGCTGTGCGGTCAGAACTAGGGGACTTCTTGATGGCCTGCACATTTTAGACCGGGTGCGATCACATGCCGCGGTGCTTATGATTCTGAGCGATTTTAATTCATCTTCAAACTTCTTCATGTTGTTGCTTCCGTTAAGTTCTCTCATTTGTATATATATTGAGCTGAAAGCATGCGCGAAAGCTACGTCTTTCCTATGCGCGAAAGCTACGTCTTTCCTAAGCGCGGACCTTCATGGAACATACGCGTTGTGTTGTGTCGCTGCCCCGGTGGGTTGCTGAACGTAATTAAGGATCTCGCAGAGGGAGGATTTGTGAAGAAACCACGTTGTAGAAAGAAGCACACGGTAAGTTCTATCTAAAGTACAATTGCTTATGAAGAGCAATATTAAGCTGAAAAGTGGCAATATCCCGGCTAAGTATCCAAGAAAGCGAAACGCTCATATGAACGGGAACATTTTTCAACCCTCCCGATCTCGGCGAACATTATAGTTTCTTACTCGTCCTTAACACCACCACGGCCAGCCCTCTCAGCCGCCTCGATGCTCTTCTTATCCGTCTTAATCTCCCCACCCTGCATGGCGCCCATGAAACCCCCAGCCGCCTTCCACGGCCTCTGCAAGTCACCAGTAGCCGGCTTTCCGAGGAGGTGGATCTTGACCAAGTTGCCCTCGAAGGCACCCTTAAGGGGGAGCACGGACTGGATGAGGAGAGGGTTGGTGTAGTGGAAGTAGAAGTGCATGACGCCCATCATGCCGACGCCCATGAGCTGAGACTTGACGAGCGCTTTGAGTTGCTGGAGATCGTAAGCTTTGTTGGTGGTAGCGACGAATTTGGGTTCGTCGCCGGAGCCCATGGGGGCGGGCTCGACATATTTGACGACGGTCATGTCTAGTGAGAGGGGATGTTAGCTTGTTGGTTCCTTAAAGATCGCAGCCCACCAATCGGGGAAGCTTAGGTGTATGTACCATTCTTCTTGTTGATCTGGACTTGGACGTAGAAGTAGATAGCTGCGATGATGATGTTCGATAGAACGTAGCCGGCGCGCACGAGGTTCAGGACGTTCGGGTCATCGAATGGAACGCGCTTCGAGATCTGCATAAATGCACTGCAAGCAGCGGCATTAGACTCCACGTAAATAGGGCATCACCGGAGGAGAACCATACAGAATAATCATAAGATTCGATCTATAGAGCGCAATTGTCAGCCTCCAGTCTCATAGTCTAGCTTTGGGGATGAGCCACCTACATTTGCGGATTGATCGCCATGGCTGTGGTTTTGCGATAACTTCTAGGGGTATATTGGCAAAGTTAGCTATTGTGCAAGTCGAAAACCCCGGAGATCAAAGAAGATGAAGCTGTGAAACTGGTTGATGGGAGACGCAAACGAACTTTTGAAGGTGGTGGGCAAGGGTCATGCCAAGCCTGCAAAAGGCCACCTTCCAGAACAGGGCCCGCGCTAGGCCGCTTGCAACAATTCATTCTACAGCTCGGGTAAAAGTTAATCCATCCGTTCTTCATACAACGTCGCGGCGGAATAACTCTTGTCCCTGACAATCCCCCTTTATGCCAGAGCTCCGTATGATGATATTTGAATGCCTGCCGCTCGAGACACAACGCGGCTGACAACGTCCTTCATTGAGATGGCCGGTTTCACGAGACATGAGGCTTCTAATATTTCCGTGGATACCGATAAGCATCGTCCCTGGGAGTATTCCCAGCCCTGCCATTCTTGTTACCTGTCACTCAATTCATGATAAGGTGGTCTCAATACTTCAACCATTTTTGGACGAAATCCTCGAGCGTCTCCCAAGAAATGAATCCTAGAAGAACCCCATTAGCTGCAGATAGAATGGAGAGGTGTGACTCCTAACCGCCGAGCTTGATAAACATGGCTTCACTGAACTGGAATTGTGTCGGTGATCTGAACTTGGGAGCCTGTCTCACCACATGGGCTCAGAAGTCTGTAAACTGCGTTTTAATACAAGTCCCGAGTTAGATACACAACTAATGAGGTGAACTAACCGCTGAGCTATAGGCTACTGGTTGCTTTGGTCTTGAGTGTCTGAGAGCACTTCCCGTTATCGTTTGAGTACCAATTGTTCCCTCATTTCCATTCCTCTCAATATCTTTTCTTTTCTTGTGTTACCGGGTATAGTGCTAAAAATGCATCAAAGAAATTTCATTCTACACCGACCCTCAAATATATTTTCTTCATGCCTTCAAATAGTTCGAACCTTACTCTGTTCTTGTGCTATTGCTCTTGATTCCACATCCCGAATGATTTGGGAAATGGTCAACTTGAATCTAACCACGTACTATTGCATTTATTCATGGAAGCGCGGTTGCCATGTAGTTTATCGTATTATATCCGTAACATTACCTCACAATAAGCGAATCTCCCTGTTCATATCTTCTAGCCTTACAAAACCGCATTCAGAGGCCAAGTTGTTTCAAAGGCCAAGACATTCTTCTGACAGCCTACTTTAGTCTAGCTATCCTATCTATACCCGCCTAACCAAGGGAATCAAAATCTCTCAATCTGAACTCCCCGTGTCGAGTATCTTCTCGTAGCTCCTTAACTAATCTCATCAAACTTCACAACCTCAAAGCCACTCATGAACCTCGAGTATGAGTAAATGGTGCACAAGGGGAAACTCGAGCCTCATCGAACGTCGTGATGGGGGCCTGATGTTGTTGAACAAGCTGCAGGAAACACTCCTAGATGGTGGAGGTCTACATTATGGGAGCGGCGTGTGGTGTTTGATCATGATAAGGAGACGCTCATATATCATGGGTCAGAGCTCTTTGGGAAGGCTCATGAAGCGGAAGTTGGTGCTGGGTTGAGAATGTGGTAGCGTGGATGGTTGGTTTTCCATGATGTTTGAATGGTATCTTTGTTGATGTTGTATCAGTGCAATAGCCCAACGGATGAATAAAGTGAGGATAAACTGGCCTTGGATTATTGGAGGTGGACTATTGTAATTTGAAGCTGAACTAAATATTCGAGGTCGTCTATGATAGATGGCAATAAGAGGGAAGAGGAGCTCGAAGACCACGCACAGATTTGGTAAAGCCTGGTGGTGTCATCGTTATGGGGGTGAAGTTGTGGAGTTGGTGTGACAGATGCAGCGTCGAGACGGTGTGCTAGAGATAATTGTGTTGCGTGTAGCGTGGCTTCGTTGGCGGTATTTGAAGGCGACACTTGAGATAGTCTCGGACGAGTGAATGTAGCTAGTCACGTGCATTGCCTTAGCTTCATAAACCGTCCATGCCAGAAAACAAATATTGCAGTAGTTGATTCTCCATCAGCTACCTTTTTTTACACCCATGGTTTGCATCTACATCCACAAGAGTCCGATTTAACGATGGTTTTGGTTAAGTAGATAGGGTGAGGTAATGAGTGGTTTATTTATTTATTTATTTATTCGGTTTAACGTCCTATACGAGTCAGAGACTATGGGAAGACGAGAAGGATATCCTTCTAGTAAAAAAGAGGGGGGGGTCGCGAGTGGTAATCTAGAGAAATACAAGAGATAATGAGGATCAAGTCCAA
>ML994173.1:0-33903 GCA_010093945.1 Delitschia confertaspora ATCC 74209 | reverse complement strand
ACTTCCAAGTTGCAAAGGCTGTTGCAAAAGAATATATAGGGGACTGGGCCCCCTTCCAACTAACCCAGGCTGTGTCATAATAACCTCTCTGTTGCCTGAGCGGCAGCACTGACAGATAGGGAACAACTATTAGCTGGTGACAAAACTCATCATAGCTATATAGCTGGTGACAAAACTTATCATAGCTATATAGCTGGTGACAAAACTCATCATAGCTATATTGGAATGTTTGAAGGTGGGGAAAAGGCAAAGATTTTGGAATCTAGAGGGACATTCCTCTAGAGTCGGGTTTGCTTTGCTCTAAGCATTTGATATTACGTGTTCATAGACCCGATTGGGAACCAGCTAGCACGTTAAATTGAATTATTATTATTATTATATTAGTAGTAGGAAAGAAGATTACTTATAGAAGGGGTTGTTAGGCTTTTACTTCTTTTTTCTAAGAAGACTAGTTGGAAAACGCTTGATAAAGTTTCACGAGCTGAATAGGGGATATAATAGCTTAGTAACGCGCACAAGTGTTTTTTGTAGTACTTGATGTGGGCTTTTATATAAAATACATGTGTCCTTCGATCTATTGCAGGCCAGGGCTTCATAGCCCCTTTGCGCCTAGACGATCGGCGTCCCCTTGCAAGGTCTGCGTGCTTGCACGACTCCTATATTTCGCATCCTTTCGCATCATATCTTTCTGAGCGCTGAGAAGCATATTAATAATTCCTTCCGGTTCCGCTGCCTTAACATACGATATGGGTGCATCCCCCCGCTTATCTTCAACATCGACCCTGGCCCCAGCTTCTAACAGCAACTTCACTATTGCCTCATGCCGGGATCTAACAGCATAAAGCAGAGGTGTCTGGCCTTTTGAGTCTGTAGTGTCTACCCAAGAACCTCCGGTAAATAGAGGGGTCGAACTTTGCTGCGTGTCAAGCAGTGTCTTCACAACACCCTCGTGCCCTCTCTCGGCCGCCTCTCCCAGCAACGACTGACCACTGGTGGGGTGTTTGAAGTGTATATTGAACCCTCCAGTCTTAAGAAGTATATCCACAATCCTTCCATTTCCGCTTACAGTGGCATGCCATAGTAGGCTTAGTCCGTCTTCATCTCTGTAGTCAAGGTCAGTTCTGATCTCGCCGGCAGCCTTTTCAGCATCCAACAATAATTCTACTATTTCCTCATGTCCATTTTTCACAGCCAAGCCTAGAGGTATGTGACCGTCCCGATCTTTGCGGTTTATCGCGGCCTTTCCCGTTTGGAGCAGTAGTTCCACGATCCGAGTATGTCCGAGTTCTGCAGCTACAGCCAACGGTGTTCGGTCATTATACTCCGGATTCACATTGACCTGCCAAGAGTTAATCAGTTGTTTTGCGGTCAATTGCTTCACCACCTCATCGCGTCCATTTTTGGCAGCCAGAAATAATGGCGGTGGAATATCCCGGGCGTTCAGGGTGTTTAGGCTGGAAGTTCCGTACGGGATGAACTGGGCCACAACCTTAGTATGGCCAGAACGGAGCTCACAACTCCAGTAAGCCCATTCGCGGCTGCCCATGATAGGAGCGTTTTCCCTTCGATGTACTCTTGGTCAATGTCAAGCTTTCCGAAGCCGACAATTTTTGTTATAAGTGTTTCCTCTTTGTGTTGGAGTGCCCAATACATCAGTACCCATTGATCTCTTTCTGATAGTTCCGCGTGGATTGTACCTGAGTCACATACGATTCTCAAGATAAAATCCGCTCCCACCTCAGCAGCATGGGATATCAAAGTCGATCCATCGCCGTCCGTTGCATCGATGTTCAGTACTTTGCGTTCGAACAACTTAAGGAGCATGCTGCGCAAAACGGGGACATCCTCGGACATAAAAGGGACGTGGAAAAACCAATATGACTTCGCATAATTGACGAAATGGAATTGAGTAACAGGGTTGTCGGATCTCTTACTGATTTCTTGTACAGTCTTAGCTATATCAAATTCAGCCTGTTTCCTGGATTTCAGGAGAGACAATGCCAGGCGCCGAGCAGTATTGGAAGAACCACACGTCGACTCGATGATCCTGGACGGAAGCGGCGCGGCGTTCATCTTCGGTACAACCAGTGTCGATAACTGTGTCTCGAAAACGTTATAACTGAGGTAGGTAATAATAGAATCAGCCATTCTCCTCGTTGACCTAACCGCGGTGATTGGTATATTTTCTGCGTCGGTAAATCCTTTGAAAAGGAACTGCTTAATGTTAAATCCTTTAAGAAGGAATTGTCGAACACTGTGGTGCACGAATCGCACCGTTAATTCATCTTCGTCAACAAGAAGAAGACAGCCACAACAAGTCAACGTTGAATATATGTCGTTCGGAAGCTTGGATAGATCCCAAATTGCATCCCCGGAAACCACGCTTAGTGCCTCTCGGAGTTCTTCTGTAGTCAAAGGCCGGCGAGCTGCGATCATAAACTCTAGTATCGGCCTCTGGTAGGCCATCCCTATCCTTTCAGACCTTTGAAGGATAGGAGAAAATGTTTCCCAAAGGTCTCGTGGAAGATCAGACAGTGCTTTCCGAATATCTTCATCGGTCCTCATCGTGCACAGTGACTGGATCTGGAGTGCCACCCAGAGAAACATGCCTTGGGACCCATTAAGAAGGGCATCACGTATTTCCAGTATAATACTAGGATTCCCTACCACCAGTTTTCTTGTCTCCAGGTGGTTCTCTAGCTCTTCTTCAATATAAGTTCGGATGTCGGGATTATCGGCTGGAATCGAGGTGACACTAGGCCCAGTAAAGCGCTTGGTTTCCGATATCAACGTATTGTCTAATCTGAGAGAAACGCACAGGTTTATAGAAACGAAACTTTGGAGTACTTGAAGTTGTTTGATCAATACATCTTTTTCAGGAGGGTCCCATTCATCCAGCCCGTCGAGTACGAAGTATGCTCTATAAGTCGGCGGAAGGACACAATCTAATAATGACATCAAAGTTTCGAAGTCCGGTGCCGGAGCGAGAGAGGTGTCGAGCAACTCCGCTGTCTTCGTGAGATCTACAAGCGGACGCAGTAATTGCCGTGCAAGAGATCCAATAACAGTCTGGGCTTTCATGCTTTCCGGAATGTCGTAGCGGCAAAAGAAATAAGCGACTGTAGCCTTGCTCTTGTCTACATGGAGGTGTATGTCGTCGACAATATTGGCCAAGAGAATAGATTTTCCCGAACCTAGCTTTCCCGTATAAATCAACGTACAAGATCCCGGTCGGTTCTTCCAATCCTGGTATTTTGTATTTGACTGAAGTAAGGTAGCCTTTCCAGCCTTCCGGATTTGTTTCCATGCTGTGTCGTAATCATACTTAGAGCAAGAGTCTAAAACCCGGAGTTTCGTAGCCAGCTTTTGCTGCAATGATGTTGATTTGGATAATTTGGCGGAAAGAGTTCTGAACTGCCAGTTCTCTCGGGCTTCCTCCTCAATTCTCTTGGCCATCTGTAAATTTACCTCCTCTTTGATTAATTAGACCATTGGCTTAACTCTCCTTGGAAAGATTTTGTGACCGAATCACTTAGGCTCGAAGTAACTTGCCCGAAGGTTGACTTTTGGGTAAAATTGAGAAGTTTATGACAAAGACGAACTACAACAATGAAATATTCCGAGAGATAGGACTGCAAGTTTCTCGATTGTGGATAAAGTAAAGCCACTGTGCGGTAACGTGGAGCCGAGCGACCAACGGTCATTAGAAGGAGCGAAAGCTTTTCAATATAGGAAGAGTAGTTTGCAATCATCTAAAGCAATTTATTAAATCCTCAGAAACGGCAATCGGCAACTAGAAACACCAACTTGCAATGAAATTCGCACTAATGACCATACACCACATGCAACAATATTTTGGGAGCCGCCTACTATTACATCTCCGAGAGCAGCATATTGCTGGACAGCTTCTAAGAAATTGGTCAACCGCGGACCAACACACCGTCGTCCGGAGGCGTTCCGGTCGATTTCAGCAGTAAGTCGCATAGCATCGGTAAGGTCTGGAGGCGAGTCTCTGGATTGCGACTTGTAAGTACGAAAGCTAGCTTTCTGCTGGCTCGTGAGGTCGGCTTCGAAGGCAGAAACAGCTTGAGCCAGGCGGATCTCAGGCTTTAGCCTTCCCACATTCTGTACAAGAGACATGGACGGCAATCTTTGAGTCACCAGAGACAGTGAAAGCCATAGTAGAATGAGAAGTGAGAAGCAAGAAGTCAAGGACGACCGAGAATTAAAGAGGAAACGAGGCTGATGTTGACTGAGAACTGCGCTGATGAGGGGTCAAGCTCAGCCTAGATATGCATGTTTGAGCACAGCCACAGTGGCGGGCACGTAGAGGAAGACTGCTAATCTTTAGCCAATTGAATGGAAAACCTTGAAAGCAAGACAGGAGGTAGAGTTTTGCGAAGTGGTAACATGAATTGGATTGTTAGAGTAGAACTGACGAGAGAGATTTTGACTCTCCGTTGAACGGCGCGGAAGGTGCCATGGATCTGTAACGAAATTTGCGTTATGCTATTAACCATCCTTATCATCTAGAGAATTGCACTTCTTCAATCAGACTAATGAAGATGTGGAAAAGTTAGCGGGCTCTAAGTGATCTCACCTCCTCCCTTTCATCTTGAAAGTGAGTAGGCCGGAGGCTCAGCTCCTCTCTGTCGGCTTCCTCCTTGCTCATGCGTTGCTAGCTGCTCGGTTTGATTCAGGCATTTCTAATACCACTCGTAAATAAGGAAATTGAGGTACGTTTGCGTTCAAACAATACCAATTTGAAGTGAACATACCAGACAGAGCTGGCATTCAAATGGATCTAAATTAAAGATATAAGACGAAGAAGGCTTACCACATAACCCTCTATAGCTTCTTGCACCACCCAGATAGGAATAACTATCGCATATTACGATTCCCATATGAATTGTTCAGTTCCTTTTCGCCCACTCCCTATACCAATTAAGACACTCCGCATTTGCAACCGACGCACTCGTCTTAACATTAAGGCCACAAAGAATCTGCTTAACCGCGCCCTCAACTCTACTTTTGTTAGTGCAAGTCTCGTCTAAACATTTTATGTCATCCAAGGGCCAAACTTACTTCTTCCCGTTCGTGGTAACCGGAATCTCCGGACATTCGTCCACAACCCCTGGCACATGCCTCGCACTCAACGCCTTCCTAACCGTCCCCCTAATCCTCTCCACTAAACCCTCACTAAATTCCTTCCCCTCTGCCATCTTCAAAAATAAGACAACAGTCTCATCAGTATCCTCTTCGCGGCGCCGGCCAATACACAACGAATCGCTCACCTCCTCAGCGAAGTGCTCCAGGAGTACATTATATATCTCTGCACTGCCGAAACGAACACCAGAGGGCTTCAGAATGCCGTCACTACGCCCTAGCATGACCACACCACCAGTCAGCGGATTAAACCTTACAAAGTCTCCATGATGCCACACGCATTTCCACTCATACTTATCAAAGTAACTACTCTGATACTTCTTCTCACCCCCGGGGCCCCAGAAGCTAACGGGCTGACACGGAAACGGCTTCGTGCAGACGAGATCGCCAGCCTCTCCAGTAGATGTGATATCGGCGCCCCTGTAATCCCAGGTTTGAATCGACATACCAAGGCCGGGGGCTTGGATTTCGCCTTCGTAGACGGGAATGAGTGGGTTGGGCGCGCCGAAGAGGGATATTATGTCGGTGCCTCCGGTTATACTGCCCAAGTTGATTGTTGGGGGGAAGGTGGAATAGACATAGGAGAATGTTGATGGTGCGAGGGGCGAGCCGGTGCTGTAGATTGCTTCTAGAGTTGTAAGGCTGAGTGAAGATTTCGGGGAGAGAGCTTTCTGTTCTAAGACTGAGAGGTATTTAGCTGAGGTGCCGAAGTGCGTGATGCCGACTTCATCGATTAGGCGCGGCATTGCTAGGTCATCTGGAACAGAGGTGGAAGGGTCGGCGGAGGAGAGGTAGCGGAAGGGGGAGCCGTCGTAGAGGACGAGGGTGGCGCCGCTGGCGAGGCCGGAGACGAGCCAGTGCCACATCATCCAGGTGCAAGTTGTGAAGTAGAAGAGGCGGGAGTTGGGGGTGATAGAACAGTGGAGAATGTGCTCTTTCTTGTGCTGGATGAGTGTTCCAATAGCACCGTGGACTATGCATTTAGGGGCACCTGTTGTGCCGCTTGAATATAGGATATACACGGGATGGTCCGGAGGAAGTTGTTTAAATATAGTATCCTTTGGTGGTGTGGAGAGCTTCGTGAAGCTTTCGTAGTCATGTGCCTTTCCAGAAGGTACCTGAATGGAGTTGATATCCACCTCCACAGAAGAAACCGTAGGGAATACGACAACAGCCTGGAGGCTCGGCAGAGCGGACGCGATCTCGCAGACTTTAGGAATAACAGGATGGCTTCTCCCATTATAAAATGCCGCATTATCCGAAAACAACAGAACGGGTTCAATCTGTCGTAGTCTCTCCAGAACGGCATGGACTCCAGTATCTGGGCTCACAGCTGTCCAAATAGCTCCCAGGGAAGTGGCAGCGAGCATTGCCACCAGGGCATTGGTATGATTCGCAACATATCCAGCAACACGATCCCCCTCTTCCAATCCCAAGGCCACCATACCAGCTTGACAATGCCTAACACGTTCCCTAAGGTCTCTCCACGTGACAGTCTCCCTGGCTGTCTCAGTGGCCGCAATAATAGCCGGGCCATCAGGATTAACTTCCTGAGTCGGATACAAAAGATTCTCCGCAAAGTTTAACCTTGCACCCTCAAAAAAGGCCGGGCGAGGAAAGATGGGCGCATCTTCGTTGACGACCTGAATTCGTATTTAGCATTTTCGTAGAGGGAAATTTGCCCCAAAGGGGAATAAAATCAAAACTGACTGTTTTATACGGCTCCGAAGCCCTGATACCAACGAATTCCCAGACTTCTCCCCAAAAATTGGCAGTATTTTCATTGCTCCATCGAAGTAGTTCTTCATAGCTCTTCAAGTGCAATCCATACTTTTGGTTGACGAGTTGCAGGAATTTCCACAGAGGCGTAGACTTAGGGTCAGGATGTTCCCAAAGTAACTTCGGTTTTTCAACCCCTTTAACGCCGTTAATAGACTTCTCATTAATGGAGACGGCCATTTCGAGTGGTATTTAAGGGTGATGTTAAGGATTAATGTTTAAGGGATAGAGGAGTTGATTCTCGAATCTCGATAATGTTGAAACGCACCCCGGAACTCCCGAATCTTAGGACCGACAGGCTCCCCACTATTGCCGAGGACCGTTCCATCCAATCATAATTCGGTGCCTGAAGCGTTGTGCTCACTATAGCACGTGACCGGACATTCACCTTTCCCGCTCCTGACAATATATGAAAAGGCCACTCTTATTTCTGATATTGAGATGTTGCACTTTAGTATAATGCCGTTTACCAATAAATCTCTTATCCTCTGGATTTTCCTGGCTAATACAAATAACTGATTCTAGGTGATGCAGCAATTTGTGAGCGCTTCAGATATCTAACTAAGATTATGTCAATCTGAAAGTTTTTTTAAATGCTGAAAATTCATCCTAGCTAAGTTGGAATGGTATACGGTAAGGAAAAGGCAAAGGGATTGGCTCTAGAGGGACAGTCTTTGAAGTCAGGTTTACTTTGCTCTAAAACATTGATATAGTGCGTTCATAGACCCGATTGGGAACCAGGTAGCACGTGAAATTGAATTATTATTATTATTCTTATTATTATATAGAAAGCTGAATTTTGTTTATAAGCTAGCTCACTTAAACGCCATGAATTCCCTTTATAATTAAAAATGAGCAAAAGGGGTTCGGTCACCGGCGTCCATATAGGTTATAGGAAGAACGTACTCACGGATCAATTCACTGCCTGGTGCTAGCCAATCGGCCTTTCTAGTGGATCTTTAGCAAAACATCTTATCAGGAAAATATACAGCAGAGGGGAATCTTTCGCTAAAATACAGTAATTGTACACCACCACCGCCTACCGGTGACAGGCTCCTAACCCTCATACTCCAAAATCCTGTCATCCGTCCAATCACTCGCATTTCTACTATTTTCTCTTACTGGTTCATATCTAACAGCCCTGACCTTCCCATCAGACCTCTCGAACCGGTACAATAACCTCCCTTCCTTGCATTCCCATCCCAGAAACTCCAAGCTCGGCGGGACGTCCGGAAAATCATTCAGCAATTCTTCCGGCAACGTATCGCCCGCCGAATCATAAAAACGAAGAGCTCGAATCTTGGTCTGAGAGGGCAGAAGATTGAGAACGGATTTCTAAGCAATGAATTAGTGAAATGTTAATAAATGTTGACAAATAGAAGACTTACCAAGTCATCGACTCCCATGGGCGCTTGGTCGGGATGATAATGTGCACTCTCAAAACATACCCCTAATTCCCTCAACTCCGACAACGATAGTAACAGCTCCTTTATCTCAGGAAGAGCACTAATAGACGCCGCGTTGGACCTCATAGACGAAACGTGGAATTCCAATTCCAGACATCTCAGGGTCATTGCTGCGGCGGTGATGGGTTCATACAGTTTCTGATTCCCCACCCAGCCGGCTATCCTGAGATGCTGAATTGGTCGGTTAGCCTTCGGGTTGAAGTATTGGTCGGGCGAACGACAAGTATTGCCCACGTCAGTTAAACTCAAGGCTCGCAGATTTGGTAAAGAAGTCGGTGCCAACTGCACAGCCGATTTGCAGGCCCCCTCCTTCTTGTGATCCCTTGTATGATCGTCCCAGAGATGTGACGACAGAACCTCAACCCTAGAATTCCTATTCAAAAACTCAGTAAGAGCAGCTGGAGCAGAATCAAAAGCATGGAGCGAGAAAGTTTTGAGATGTGGGAGATCGTAATCCCAACTCATGCCTTGAATCCGACAAGTGTCGTGATCGCAGTTAGGTAAACGCATGTGCAGTTCCTCTAGATCCTGGGTTCTCTTGAGCAGATGGTCAAGGACGTCACCTTTGCAGCCATGGCCGGATGAAGCATCTACCATGATAGTACGGAGGGCTGGGAATTGTACTGAAGGTGGAGCCTGGAATCGTAGTTTAGGATATGCACTGGAAGACTTCAATAGAGTTTGGGACTTACTACATAACTAACTTCATGAATATAAAACACCAACTCTAACGTCCTCAAAGTCTTCGCATGTCGCCAAAGCGCGTTCCAAAACGCCTTCGGCCTCACGGCTTTAGTAAGGTCCTGCACATCAGAAGTCGTAGACCAAGAAAACGACTCTAACCGCCCTGTCTCGTATACCGCATCTAGGATCTGCACAACCGGACCACAAACTCTTAACATGACAGGGTCAATCTCCCTCCCGTCTTCATCGAGTTTCTCTCCATTCCCGTCAGTCGAGACGGCTGATTTCGTCAATTTTGCGTCATCGTCAACTTCGAGAGCTGCGAGTCCTTCAGATAGGTCCTCGCCATCGTCGTTGATCGCAATAGCGGTGATAAGGCTTAACATCGACGGGTTTGATGATATTTCCTGTGCAATGACGCCTGCTTCATTTGGGCTGCGGATTTTGATCGTATTGCCCACGATCTCAGTTTTTTCGATAGCCATGGTAGCAGTGGGGATACAAGGGAAGTCTATATAGATTTGCATGAGTCGTCTAGTGACCTATATATTAACCCATTGGAAGCGCCTTACTGGTAGTGTTGGCCTACAGTGGAACAACGAGCGCGTCCTTTGCAGCAATGGTGGTAATTGTTGGTTCGACTTAGGAGTCAGGGGAGTATGACAGATGAGATAGCCTTTGATAACGAGGAATGAAAATATGTGTTGAAGAAATGGAGCGAGCCATTTCAAGACTTGAGGAAGAGAGCTACTTGTACGTAGAGAAAGACGCAGAGGTGGATACTAGATGACACACGCCTGTGGCGGTGCATAACATTGGAGAGCGCGAAACAACCACATAAATGACGCCAATAATCTTTGCGAAATTCTGGATCTGCCAAATGTTACCGCCTAATATTAGAAGTCTATTTCGCATAGATAATGCTGCCAGGCCCCGCTCCAAGATTGTAACTGAGCCTTTGTTAGGGTGAAAGGTCACCAGATAGCTAAAATCGAAGGACATACGAGATTTTAGATCGCCATAATTTACATCGCATAGATCATTGTAGAAGAGCGGACCTGTTAAGCCGGCAAACGATATAGGGAAGAGGAAGAGCGCGCACGAATTGTATCAACACCTGGTGGGGGAGTGAGGAGAGCTTCAATGGGGCACAACATGTAGGATACTTTTTTGATTTTTTGTTCCTTCCTCGACTCATTACGATCCTATGAAAGTAATAAACAGTACTCATATCGGCCAGGTATTTGCCGTTCCATACGTACAGTACCTGCGAACAAGGAGGACATAAGTTCCGACCCGTAGATGAGAGATGCGCCGAACGCCAGACCCATTTCACTAACAGAGCAACAAGAATGCATACAAGGAAACTCCCATTGTCCGCGCTTATTTCTTCACGGACTTCGAAGCCTTAACAACGAGCTT
Source organism: Delitschia confertaspora ATCC 74209 (assembly GCA_010093945.1). Taxonomy (NCBI): domain Eukaryota; kingdom Fungi; phylum Ascomycota; class Dothideomycetes; order Pleosporales; family Delitschiaceae; genus Delitschia; species Delitschia confertaspora. The sequence continues at coordinate 23,386 of ML994173.1, read as the reverse complement.
GACCAAATCGCCGTACGCGGACTGGAATTCTTCGAAGTCTGCGTCGTCTCCTTCCTTGGTCTTCTTTGCTGTCCGGGTCTTGCTAACCATGACAACGCTCGTAGGCCTCTTGGTCGCGCTGGCTTCACCCAGCTGTGCCCTGGATTTGACGTAGATGTAGGGGATGTTGTGATCTTCGCAGAGAACGGGGATGTGCGAGATAACGTCCATGGGAGAAATATCTGCCGCAATGATGGCGACGGCGCTTGGGTCAGAAGTACCAGAGGAAGAGGGACCAGAAGTTTCAGACTTGCGGAGGGCTTTAACGCACTCCTTGACGCCGCGCCTGAGGGTTTTGTTCTTCGCAGCTGTAGACAGGTGATTAGCAATCGACTTAAAACAAAATTAACCGCAAGCACCGCAGCGCTTGGATCTGCAAAAGTAACTTACATTTCTTAACACACTTCAAGATTTTCTTGACTTCTTTCTCATCCTCGGCCAGCGGGAAAGCGAACGGAACCAAAGCACCAGACAGAGGTAACTCCTCAGTAACCGCCATGCTCATATCCACATCACCATCCTGATCGACCTTCGCTACAGCCTCCGGAGAGTCGAGGTGTGCTTCCAGGGCCTTCACAACATCGCCATTTGTCTCCTTCTTTTCCTTCTTGGATTTCTTCACTCCGTCGATCGACGCGCGTTTTTCCTTCTTTTCCTTTCTCTCCTTCTTGTCCTTCTTCTCCTTCTTCTCGGAATGGTCTTTAGCCATGATTGATAGTTGTATGCTGAAATAAAGGGAGGAGAAGCTTAATTGATAACGAAATAGGCCAGCTTGGTTGGGAGCTGCTTGGATGTGCGAGAGCTTTTCAAAATTTCGCCAGGTTGGTTCGCGGAGAAGGTTTAGCGTCTTGGCATACAAATCACTAGCCACACAGCATCACAAGCCACAAACGTCGATACGGTGGGGGTACAGTTTAGATTCTAAAGCATCCGTCGTGTCTTCAAGCAACGACGATAGAAGGGTGATCGTTTCAATAGAACGGCAGTTTGCATATTTGATATCTTAAAGAACTACTGTACAGACCTATTTTGAACCAATGTTCACTATTCTACCTCAGGAACAGCCTCATCTACGTACGACAGCCCACTGCATTACCTAGCATACCCCCTTGAAGAGAGAAAAGCAAAACAAATGGTATATGCAGCAGCAAACAAGAGAGAAAGAAAATCAGAATAGGACGGGGACAAATATTAGAGTGCAGCAACTTGTTCTCTGAAGAACAGGGTGAGAACGCGCAATGGTCCAGCCAGGCAGTATCCAGCAAAGGGGTATGAGTAAAAAGAAATATTAGCCCCAAGACCGTGAGGAAGAGCCCGAGCCCGAGTATGTATAGGAACCGGTCAGACTGCCCCCAATTCGCCGTTATCACCCTGATCTTGAAAAGGATTAACAAATTGGATAGGAAAAGAAAGTGAAAACGGAAACACCTTTATATGCAACGAAAACAAATCACCCAAACTCCTGGCCATGCTCCCACATGCAAGGAGGAGATGATGAGAGATGGCAGAGGGCGGCCCAGTCTAAGATTAAAATGAGAACAAGGAAGGAAAACCGCAAGAAAAATTTCGTAATAATCATAAGTATGGAAGAAGTGCGGACACAACTAGTACGCCACCTGCATCTCCAAAACTTGCATGCCACCGGCAGCCATGGAAGGCGTGGCGGAGCCCGAACGAGACGACATCGCGTCTTCGTAACCAACAAGAGCCTGGGAATGAAGTTTGAACGCCTCACCCATAAGTTTGGTTATTCTGGTGATGGGTTAGCAGCTGGTCCATTGCGGATAAGTGAATTACATACCCCCAAACCACTACCTCGTCAATCATGCTCCCCCATAAGCGTGCCACAGTGGAGCTCAATTTAGCGCCGTAAATGTCGACAGAGTCCTCGTCGAACAGATTGCGCAGCTTGTTATACATAGCCATTTCTTCCTCAGTAGCGGGCTCTTCGTCGTGTTCCAGACGATAGAGCCATAAAGTAAGAATGACCATTAGATCCATTCCAGAAAGTGGATGTTCAATGCTCCAGTTGGTTGCTGACGTCCTTGCAACCCATCGAATGCCCTGAATTGCTGCTACTTCGATGCAGTCAACACATTCTTGGATGACCTTGAGCATTTCCGGTGATCGCTGGACTTTATCCCGAGCATTTGTCATTGCAGCAGCTACTTCGTACGAGTCGTGATACCGTAGAGCCTCTTGTACCGATTTAAGATCTACAACAAGACGAGTTCGAGTGTTCCTGGAAATTGCCATGGCGTTGAAAATGAGGGGGTGGCCTTTGTGTGGGGCGCTCAGTTGAACCACAACAGTTTCAGGCTCACACAGTTCAAGAGATTTCTCCCATGTCTCGAGTGCAAGCCTGAGCTTGTATTCTGTCACGACGTCTTGAAGTGCCTCGGGGCTCCGCTTATGATACCAAACTTCCAAGAAGAGAGCATTGATCATAACACGCGTTGCAAACGCACTATAACGAGCTGGTTCACCTTGAAAAAGGTTGTCGTGAGCTTGACGGAAAGTGATGATCTTTGAGGCCGTTAAATTTTCGCGCCATTTTTCATCATCAGATACCTCCAGAGTCCACAGTGATTCCGAGGATGGCAGCTCAAGAGTATCGAACTCGTTAAACCCCATTGCCGGGGTGTGGTTGTATGTGAGCGTGAGGAGACCAAAGAATATATAAACAGCATAGTATGTACGCCGACACTGTTCGTCTTCAACCCACTGCTCATGATTCGGCTGCGCACCTTCTCGAGCTTCCGAGCGGAGTTTAAGTTCGTATCTATTCCCAGCAACCATCTATGTCATGTAAGTTGGTGGTACTAGTCTAGGGAGGGGCTACACCTTACGTTGGCAAGTAAACTTTTGATGGAACATGCCCATTCGAGGCCTTTGGGATCGCCGCTCCAGCTTGCAAATATCATATTCAGAAGAGTGCTCTGCATTGTCCAGAGCGGACACTTTCGAGAGCTGAAGTTCTCCTTGTTCTGCAGGAACTGATTTACTAGAACTTTTGAGCCTATGTGAAGCATATACGCCTGATCTTGGTCGAAGATATAGAGCGCCCCAATGGAGAGGACCGCAAGTAGAAGCGGTGCGGACACTTCCGCTGGTTGGAATGAGGCCGGATGTAGAAACGGAAGATGGGGATGGAACAAGTCGAAGTAGGTTTTGAGCAACCTATTCAAGGTGTTCAAGCTAGGCAGATGGAAGGTATCCAGAAGAGCATTTTCGGTGTCGTAATGTTTAATATTCTCATAGATTCTCGCACACTGCTCCTCGGACTCAATTTGAGGCGCCTTCGTCATCGTCAAAGCTTGACTTGGGCCGGGAGACCTACGATAGTCCACGGGTGATACGGGGCCAAGCATGGAGGGATACGGAGACAGCGCTCCAGGAGTTGCAAGGCCAGACACTGCCATTGAACTGTTTATATGGAATGATGGCGGAATGGAGTCACTAGCAGACATGCCTGACATTTGGCGTTCCATGAGGGGAGGGAGATTATGGTTGTGAGAACCCAGAGCACCTGTAGTATTGAACGCAGGATGCGGTTCTTGTGGATTGGACGACAATGAGTGTCTGTGCTCAGTGACGGTATGTGGCATCATCGTATCCCAGGGCATCTGTGGTAGAGAAACAGATCCAGGAGCATAGGCAACAGAAGGCTCCATCAACGAGGGGCCTGTGGGTGAAATGACAGTCTCTGGTATCTCAGGTGGTACCTCGGGCTCCTGGCTCGCCATTGCCTTGGCTTGAAAGTCAGTCATCAACATGGCGGCAGCTTCAATATCGACCATCTCATCGCTGTTGGCTTCTATCTGCTCGAGATTTGCAGTATCATTTGATGTCGATGACTTGGACGGGCCGGCAGAAGACGTGTCAGCTTTCGCCGTGGTGCGTCGCTTGACTTCGCTATGCAGAGGGACGCCACCATCTTTGGCATGGACCGTTCTGTCATGTCGCAACAATAAATCGCGACGAACGAATGTGCTACGGCATTTTAGGCATTTGAATGGTCGTTCTTTGGTGTCTGTTGGATGAGGGGCAGTTAGCAACACTTTCTGCTGTCTTCCCCGCACGTCGCGAGCGCGACCCGCACCAGATAAACATTAACCTAAACATCAACCCCTCCATCTTGGAAACAACAGAACTTACGCGATCTTTCATGCCGACTACGATGCTCGCTTCGGCTAAACGCGCGATTGCAGAACTGGCACTTGTATTTCTTCTCGGGCGCAGAGCCGCTTTTACGAGTCGCGGCGGGCGACGATGAGGTGGCGGAAGCGAGCGTCATGTCTGCGGCGGGCATTTGGTGACGATCCCTTTAACTCAGAAATGACTCGGGCCTTGATTGTGATGCTGTCTTGCCGGCCGAGCGCGCGTGGGCGTTAAATTGGTGATGGTTGATTGAAGTAGAAGCTGTTCTCTTTCATTCCGCGTTTGGGGTATGAGCATGTAGCAGACAACACCGGTGCGGGCCGGTGACGAGATGAATGGGAGGGATGGCGACGGGCCGGCAGAGTAGCGAAGGAGACGATGGAAGCAATAATCGGGGTGAGTTTGGATGAAAGAGAAGTCACCTGGTGATGGTGATGGAGGTTTTGTTGGAGGGACTGGGTCTAAGCGATCTCAAGGAGCAGGAAAGGGGCGGGGCAAGAACGGATTTGTGACCGCGCTTAGCTCAGCCGATATGTGGCTGTCACAATCAGGTAATTATGAATAGCGTTGACAACGCACGGCCGATCGACAGTTTTACCCTTGCCTCGGGTCCCATCGCTGTGTGAGGCTGACTATCTCTATCGCGTCACTGCATGATGGAGGGGTTCTTTAATCATAATTTCTGGCTGTCACTTGCCTTTGCATAGCTCTGCCGTGTATCCTCATATAAGACCTAGGATAGCCCCGCTATTGCGCCAAATATAAACTTTCGGTCACCGTCTGCTGTGTTGTTACATGGCATCCTCAGAACCACCTATCATCCTGTATTCGCTAAGAAACGTCTAGGCACAGGTCTCGCCAGATTCGTACGGAGTAATAGTTGTATAGATGAATCTATGATATCTCTTACATGGAAGTATCTCTTATTCCTTGTGAACTTTTAAGCTTATATTGCTCCAGTAACTACTAGTAGGCTTTTGATATTCGGGAAGATGGAGTCGGTCTTTGAGATATTTCCAGATAGAAATGGGAGGTCCGGTTCTTGAGGAATATCATCATCAGTATATGGACTTCATCATATTTATTTAATGAAGTTAGTTAAAGCCACCTGCATATACCTCTTCTTGATAATCCAACGATGCCTTTTGGTCCATCTTTTTCTTGGACTTTTTAGAGAGAAAAGAGACGGTAAATCCATGTAAGGGTATTCAATCACCGTGTCTGGCTCACCACACCTAAATACAAGAGAAATCTCATCTATTTCTTTATGGCGGTAGTCAGTGTTATCATATGAACTCTCTCTGACGACTCCCAGGAAATATGTCGGCCCTAGAACTCCTCATCTTCTCTGTACTCTCTCTGGTGAATTCAACCTCTAAATATTCCGGGATACTACTTGTCTCTAAGGCCTACATGAGGGTTGAGATAACGTTGCGAAGCGCTACGTCGAATTAGCAGGGCCTCAAGTTAGGCAACTTGCAATACTTTGGTATCGCCTAATCCAGTCTGGTATGATTTTGGGTAGCCACAGGTCGGTGTATGGAGAGATAAGAACCTTTGAACAGGGTGAAACCCATGCCCCTTCAAATGGAATCCATTTTCCTTGTATAATATACCAAGAGCTTCGACGACCTAAGAAATGGTTAGAGCGAACACATATGAACAAAGAAAAGGGCTCATAAACGAAACGGCATGTCAGTAGAAGAGTGAGAAACCTATATCCTGTTTAGGTGATGTGATGAATACTGTAACCATTATCTAGTTTTTTGCCACCATAAAATGGATGCTGGCACGTTGGAAACTTATCGTAAGTATCAAGGACAGAGGGCATGTTGTTGGCTAGAAGTATGAAGTAGCCTTATCGACAACACTATCACGTGCTTCATTGCTGAACGAACAGCCCGGCTATCGGTACTGTTGCACGAGACCTCTGCGAAAGAGCGGTATGAGTTGAAAATCCACTTTCGCCGGACCTACGGACTATAGTATCGAGGATTTCCTGTTAAGGTCGTAGTTTCTCTGATTCTGCCAGCGAATACATGATTCACCGCCAACCGGAGCATGGATGTCCCACTTCTGTTTTATTACAGCAAAAAATACCTTACAGAGGGGCATCTGTGGCGGAAAACAACGCCCCGCCCAGCATCCCACCTAAACAGCCCACCTGGCACGATGACGACTCACGAAGAACTTGTGAGGTCCAAGCGTGAAGAAAAGGGGCATCCGTCCCAACGAAGTCCCTCCAGCTCATGCAAAATGATTGGTGACAGCAGCCTTACCTTGAGATTTTCCCAGTTATCAGCCGCGTGTAATTTCATTTTGCTGCCGGGCTGATCGACGTCTTCTTGCGCTCGTTCCTGGCACACCGAATCCATTCCAGCGGTCTAGGATGAGCTTCCCCGGACCCACTGTCGGCATTAGTCCCGTCGATGCTGCATGAAGGGAGCTTAGAAAGAGCTTGCAAACATGTCGATGAGCTCTCATAGCTTGCAAACTCTCATTGTCACCATAAATTTTAAGGACTTTCACACCCACGATAGCACAACCGAGAGCAATACAAATATAAACAATTTGGGATTTCAGAAAACTTTTCCCTTGCCGGCTGAGCACTGAGCAGCAATTTCACATGATCCATGGGTTGTTCGTATGCCCCGCCCTTTGTCAAGGATTATGGAAGGCCGATGATGCATACGCCCGTATACTACACCTGGTATAGTGGGTAATCCTCTGCGGAACAAACATCAAGCCTCGTTGGAAGTTGACAAAGCAACCGGGAAGAGCCAAAATCTTGGTTGCAGCAAAATACTCCCTATAATTGGTGGTCCTCAAGAAGCTTTAATCCCACCCGACCCGAAATACTGAACTTGCAACAAGAGATGAGACATCAATCAGCATCTTGGGCTAGGAGTGGGATGCCATTAGTCGCATCCTGAAGCCCCTCCATGAGGCTCCATCCCACTATCAGGAGACGGATTCCTTTTTCCTCATCAGTGCTCAAACCCCCGCACTAGAACACTTTCTCGCAATACTCTGGAAAGGGGGTTTCGTATGATTTGGGATTAAAGCCTACGTCGATGTAAGCCGGTTATTTTTATATGTCCGGTCCCAATCCAGATATTAAGTCCGGATTGCTTTCCTCTCTTTTGAAAACCCACTCACAAAGCAAGAACCTGTTCTTTTTTCTTATAAGAATGATATTTATATAATTCTACTCCTCCCTTTCTGTTATCTATCATGTAAGGGGACAGTGAGTTATCTCCTTTTAAGTATCCTAGATAGTGAAAAAGGAACGGGAGCTTAGTCAGTACATTGATAACAGGTACATAGGATACACTTTTGTATAAGCTGAATATGATACATAAGCAAGTTTGTAATATATGTCTTGTTCCAGTAGCCTTGGAAGGTTTGATGAGCTATTTGTTCTAGGCTTCTGTCCCAGATCATACAGTAAGGCCCTTCCATAGTCCCTATTTTAGATTTGAGGAGTGCCAAAACCGAGCAGATCTATGCCATAGAACTGGGTCGATGTCCGCGGTTTTTTCATTACGATGATTAGTGGACATTCATAGATGGTATCTTTAGGATTGGCCTTTCCCACGCGGCTTCCCCATATGTCTCCAGGGTGCGGTGCACATTAGGTGCTGTCCAATGGTCAGGATGAGGCTGGCCTAGGAAACCAAGTCGAGTTTAAAGGCCACCAGAGCCTCATCGGATTCCACGGAGACATTGGGGGACGGGATGGGCACGGCGCTTTCAACACACATTGTCCATTGTCCTACTCCGTCCCTTGCCTAAACTACTCCAAACCTGTCAAGGCTGGCTTATCTCAGAGAATGAGCCCAGCCATGTCCTTAACCGTACCTTGGGGGCTCTCGAGATTACCGAATATCCTTCTAGAAGCCCAGTTATATTTTTGAAGGCCCCCTTGTGGTTAAGAAAGCGAAGTGTTGTCGGGTGCGGGCGAACTACTTTGTTTCAGTTCACCAGCAAGTAGTCGTAAACCGCAACAGGAAGAAAATTTCCTTCAATCCTTAGAGAAGCTCTTTGTACTACGTATGGGACCGTTTCAAGAGCGATCCCGATGGGGACACGCATTGTCAGCCAAAAAAAGAAGATATCTTGGAGGCTTGGAGACGCTGTGCTACATTAATATTTCTCTCTTGGCCATGTTTAAAAATGATAGGAACCTGTATATAAAACTAAGCTTCCTAGATTGAAAGTATGACGAATGCGAACTGCTGCTCCAAGCAACGCATGCAATTGTTTTGAGGTCCTGAAGACAGCGCCGATCCTCCGGGCAAAAGCAAACGTCCCGATGTTTCTTTGAACCGACAAGTGTCCCGACTGTGTCTCACCTGTCGAACAAGAACTCCAAAGTTACAAGATCTCCCCAGCTTTAGAAGAATGCGCGGAGTGCACTCCGTACAGCGTGACAATAGGATGATGCGCGGCCTCGACGATAGTCCGTTGGGAACTATATTTGCGCGAATGCACCATGCAGCTGGTGCATCTCGTTAATGCTGCTTCGGTCGGTATCATGAAAGGATGGCCTCAAGCCCAAGCCTAAGTTCAAGTTCAGAATGCTTTTACCCAGGTCACGTGTTGTGACTTACTACACCCTGGACGCAGGATCTCAAGCCTTTCCTCGTCTCAGCTGCCCCCCAACCTCTCGTTCCGCGACTCTCTCTGCTGCCCGCCCCTCCAGTCTCACTCATTGCCTGCGATCCCTTTTTCAATCATTTCCCCTCATATCTTACCGCCTTGTTAAACTATTTAGCGCGAGGGCTGCCCTCGAACGCCCATGTGAGAGTTCTAAATCGGTCTCCAGCGCCCCGGCGGTGCCACACCTCAGCCCAAGTGCCTTCTCCCCATTGATTCAGCCCCTACATCGAACAAACCACGCAGAACTTAGCGATCCCCGGAAGATCTTGACTCGGAAGATTGAACTTCAGCAGCTCGAGGGTTTATATCTTGGGATCAGCCCTTTACGGAGGCATTGCAGCGGCCGAGTCAAAGGAAATATCCCCTGGGACACCCTAGTCTCAACCAACGATCATGAATATCACGATGAACAGCCTTAACGGTTCTGTCGCCCCTCCCGATGGGATGTACGTGCGAGCATTATACGATTACGATGCGGACGACCATACCAGCCTGAGTTTCCGGCAAGGAGACATCATCCAGGTCATAACACGGCTCGACAGTGGGTGGTGGGACGGAGTCATAAATGGAGTCCGAGGGTGGTTTCCGAGTAATTACTGCGCTGTCGTACTTCCTGCGGCTGGGGAAGAGCAGGCAGACCACGGTCACCTGCACAACGGCGGTGTGGGTGACGAGCATGAGACCACATCGCTGGCAGGGACAGAGTATACCAACTCCGATACGGAGTCACTAAACGGAGATAGCGCAGCTCGTTTGCCTATAGAAGACACCGATCGGACGGAGCAAGAAGAAGCGAGCTTTTGGATTCCGCAAGCGACTTCCAACGGTAGGCTGTTCTACTTCAATACCATGACTGGGAATGTGAGAATGGAACTTCCCTTGGAAGCTCCTGGGGCAAATGAAAGCGGCCCAGCAGACCGTGCGAATGTCTATATACCTGAGTCTTCGCGCCCTCCTGCCGAACTAATGGCTGGTGGATACAACATCGAAGACACTGACGATGAAACTTCAGCTTCAGACTTTGAAGGACCTGGTATGGCGGGTTCACATTCTTCATTGGTAAGAAGATCGCCTGCTAAAATTAGGACACCTTTTTACTAATGCATTTTGGTAGAATGGGAGGAGGCGTCTGTCCGACGGGGTTTCTCCAGCAACATCGATGGACTCGCTGAAAGGCGGATCTCCTGTTAATCGTTCCTACGGTAGCAATGGGTTAAGCTTCGTAGTGCAGTCCAGCATTCCACCTATTTCGACAAGTAATACCTCGTTCTCCAATAACCATGGCGGACCCCCTGTGACATCTGCCATGAATCGGAGATTTTATGATGACGCTAATGCGGTACCTCTCACTTGGAACAGAATGGTGGAAGATATGCGGAGAGCCATAGAGCGATACCGACAGGCGATAAACAATAGCGACAGGTCCGAATTTGTGAAAAGAGCGGAGGAAATATCTGATCATCTTCGGTTACTTCTTGCGGCTGGTTCTGGCACAACTGACAACCACTCCGGTAATCCTTCAATTATTTCGACCAACAGAGAGTTGTATCCCCATTTCCGGGAAACAATGTCAAGGTTCTCCAAACTCGTTTTGTCATCACATATTGCTGCGGCCGACTTCCCTCCGCAAGACTCATATTCGAAATGTCTCAAAGAAGCGGACGGTGTTCTCAATGGTGTCTATGGATTTGTAGAAGTTGCGCGGCAGCAACGGGGAGAAGAGATCCCTCGACTCGTTCCTGGCTTCTTGGAAGGATGTAACTCGGGCGGCAATTGGCACAACAATGGCCTAGAACCACGAGACTCAGCTACGTCGATGTCCTTTATCGACCATGAAGATTATGAGCCTTTGGTTGAGCCAACCGTTAAGTTGGACTCGCATCTTTTGGATTATCAACTTGAAGATCTGAAAAGATTGATTGTTTCAAATCTTCGTCGGCTTGAAGAACACCTCATAGTGCGGGAAAGGGTCATATCGACAAACAAACAACAGGTGATTGGTGACAACGTATGCCAAGCTGCGATCAAAGTCCTTGATGTCTGCCGGCGATGGATTTCTACTATTGAGTCCATCAACCTTGCCCCATTGAGTGCTACAGTACAAGGCCAACAACTGGGGGAGTTTACTATTCAGAAGCAGAAAGTGTACGACCTGGTGTCGGAGCTGGTAATATCTTGTCAAGGAATCACCGCACCTTTAGCAGATGAGTGGGCAGAAATACGGGGTGAGTCACTCGAGGAACGGCTCGATGATATTCGGGGCGTCTGTAGAGACCTTGAAAGCAGTATTGCGCAACAATACGGACTTCTCCAGCAGATGTCAGAAGCCGTTTCTGCCTCAGAGCCGCCTGTCCACTCCAGGCGAAATACCGACGCGGAGGTCGCGGACGGTATGGGTAACGGCCATTCAAGAGGACCCTCCGGGGGCAATCATCCGCCCTCTCATTCCTATGCCGAAGGTGCAATAACCAGTGATCCTGTTGTTGAGGGTCTTGCACCAAGCACAAGAGCAAACAAGAAACTTCACCAATTCTTCGGAGAAGTGCCTGTCATCCCGCAACAGGAGGAAGTACCGGAGTTCCTTAAACTGGACCATGAAGGGGAGATACAATATGATTACAGGCTTACACCACCCCAAGTCCGCGGTGGTACTCTCACAGGCCTTGTTGAACAACTCACTCGCCATGATCGTTTGGATCCTGCATTTAATAATACCTTCCTCCTGACCTATAGGTCATTCACCACAGCCTCTGAACTGTTCGAGATGTTGGTCAAGAGATGGAGTATACAACCACCTTATGGTCTCGCCAAGGAAGACTACCAGACTTGGGTAGAACAAAAACAGAAGCCCATTCGATTCCGTGTGGTGAACATCCTCAAGAGTTGGTTTGACAACTATTGGATGGAAGGGAACGACGAGGAAACTAGAATCCTGATTCAAAAAGTTTACAACTTTGCAAAGGATCACGTAGCGACCACTAGCACCCCCGGCGCGCCACCATTGATGACTTCAGTTGAGCAACGCTCTCGCGGCCCAGATTTGCCAATGAAGAGACTTGTTCTCACTTTGAATACCCAGACTCCGCAACCTATCCTTCCAAAGCACCTGAAGAAGCTAAAATTTCTCGACATCGATCCGACGGAGTTTGCTCGTCAATTGACTATCATGGAGTCGAGGTTATATGCAAAAATCAGGCCAACAGAATGTCTAAACAAGACATGGACAAAGAAGTTGGCTCCCGGCGAGCCAGATCGCGCACCTAATGTGAAAGCGCTTATTCTGCATGCAAATCAACTGACCAGTTGGGTAGCTGAGATGATTCTGACTCAGCAGGACGTCCGACGGCGAGTGATAGTGATCAAACACTTTGTGCAGGTTGCAGAGGTATGTACAAGCTCATGGAGGGACGCAATACAAACTAATTGGTACAGAAATGTCGACAACTCAATAACTTCTCCACTCCTCTTGCAATTGTCTCGGCGCTGATGAGTTCCCCCATCTCTCGTCTCAATAGAACATGGAATGCAGTGAACGCTCGGGTGATGGGGACCTTGGAAGGTTTGCGAAAACTAATGGGCAGCACGAAGAATTTTGCAGAATATCGAGATGCTTTACGCGCAGCAAACCCGCCTTGCATACCATTTTTCGGTATATTCTTATGTTGCTTCTGGGTGCTTTGCAGCGGGCTGACGGCTTCAGGTGTTTATCTTACCGATCTTACCTTCATTGAGGACGGCATTCCGTCACTCGTCAAGAAGACGAATCTGATCAACTTTGGGAAACGTGCGAAGACTGCCGAGATCATTCGCGACATCCAGCAGTTCCAGAACGTGCCGTACCCACTTCAGCCGGTTCCAGAACTGCAAGACTACATCCTGACTAACATGCAGTCTGCCAAGGATGTCAACGACATGTATGAGACGAGCTTGCAAGTCGAGCCGCGTGAACGCGAGGATGAGAAAATTGCAAGGTGGGTACTCCCTAGCTATACTGGCAAGTGGATGAACGCAGCTCCTGACGAGTCTACGCGCAGGCTTCTCTCTGAGTCCGGATTCTTGTGAATCATTGATATACACAACATATACACTACTGCTCACGAAGTCTTTGATGAAACGATTTTCTTGGCGTACGTCATGTTGGCGAAGGGGATGTGAGCCGGACAAATTTACTGAGTATTCATCGTGTTATCCTGTTATCCTGTTGTAGAGCGAATCTTGGGATGAATGTTTGGCGCATTTGATTAAGGATCTCTGGACCGGAGTTTTTCTTGAATTATATACTTGGCAGGCCGACTCCATTTTCCCGCAGTAGTTTAGCATTGATTCAGAATTCCTTTGTTCTTTCTTTCTCGAAGGGCAAATTGGAACCTGGGGTTTTCTTGGGGAGGAAGGATTGTTAATTTTGTTTAGGATTCGTGTCTCAAATTTCAATTGGCTTCCAACGCGCCCCCAGACCACCCAGGATTATATCCAAGATTTCCAAGAAAGCGAGCTTTCGCATTCTTCCTTGTTATTTCGGTTGAAGATTAAAGTGTGGAGGTGCTCCATGCACTCTCCATGCTATATGAGGATTATTATGACTGATGTTATTATTTGCGTGCTTTGACGGCGCGGGACGCTATAATTACCACCATCTATTTGGCGCGAACCTCTTTGAAGAGAACTTGCCCCGAGACAGGATTGCTGACTGAGGGATCACTGATGGTCAGTGATGGTCGAGTGGCGGTTGTGCCGTTGCGCCGCAAGAGTGTAACCATGGCTTCTTATTGGGATAGTATACGCTGATTCATCATCGGAATGGTTGCAAAGGCTTCGGGAGTTGGGGACAAGAGGGGGATAGTCTTGGTGGGCTTCCCCCTTGCTTGAGAGATAATTCTATTGATTATTTGCCATGCTAACAAAAGATGCATTCCATTGAGTGGCAAGTTGCGAGATACCTACTCTACTTTGTCCTGAACTGCCGTCATTATCAATTGTCGCATGCTGGATTGCATATAAATGAAACTTTCCGTAGGCGGCGTTGTTGTGTTGCATGAAGATCATCCCCAAGTGGTTGTGGTACAGGACTCGCAGCAGACCTCCCTTGGGCCTCCGACACGTTCAACGGTTTCCTTGTGTTTTGACAGACGACATCACCAGCGACAGCGAGCAAGACGACACGAGTGGATGGGCCCTGAACTGCGCTCAAACCCTCCACACCATCCCCCGAACAGCAGCTCTTAAGCCTTTCTATTACTGGGAACATCCCCACACTTCATTTTCCTTGGGGCTCCTTTGTGTCCTCATTTGCTGGTTCTGCGCCGCCACTTGGCGTGGCCTCCAAACCCCTTCCAGCGCTTTGCGGCACGCCTGACCAGCAAAAGATTGCCCTGGGAGACTGTAGCCAAGAGCATCAGTTTATTTCTCCCAGCTTACAACCCAGCTTCCAAGCCCAAATTTCAACGTAACTTGATTGCGTCGCGATCGCCAGTGCACGGGGAGCCCTTTAAACAAATAAGGGATAAGGGTTGGCTGAGCCCTGTGAGTTGAGCTAGAAACCCCCCGAACGAGCGAGCGCCGCTATTTCCCCAAGCGCAAGGCACCGTTAAGCGTTGCCGGTAGGAGCCTCTCATCTCACATCTCTCCTGATTACAATTCTCCCTCTTCTTTTCTCTCTCCAAGCAACACCAAACTTCAGTCACTCTTTTTTTTTTTTCTTCTAACCTGACCTTTCAGTCCTTCCCTCTAAAATACAACACTATGACGCGACTTTACGATGCTCTAGGCGCGATGCCGTGGCTGCTACTAGCCATGTCTCGCTTGAGTGAGTTTTTACCCCGAGAATGCCGCTATACTGCAAACGCTGACCTCGTTGTGTCGTACCTGCAGCCAGTGCTTACTGCGAATGCGGATATTCTGTAAACAAGACAACAGATACTCAACATGAAATCTTTACCGATCTGATAGAGAACGACTTTTTACACACGTCGAAAATCGAAGGCTCGGGCTGGAGGCCCCAGGAGTATAATGTTTCTGCGAAGGATGCGCGTGGGCCCTACGGCAAGCAGTTTTTGCCAGAGAATATTGTTCCGAATCCGTTGAAGGATAAGAAGAAGTGGGGTGGAGAGTCGAAGGAGGGTGGTGATGCTGGTCTTCAACTTTGGGTGCGCGGAGACCACTCCAAGGGATTTATCAGCGCCTCAGAAATGGCGAGCGACCGAAAGGACACATTATATGGCAGTTATCGGGTGGGCATGAAGCTATCCGCCAGTCAGGGCACTTGCGGAGCGTTCTTCTGGGTAGGATTCTTCCTCGCATTATGCTTGATTCCTGTCACTGATCCATTGCACAGTTCTTCGACAACGCTCAAGAAATTGACCTGGAATTCCTCTCCAAGCAATTTAACGCCTCCCAGGGTGCCGTAAATCTCGTGCTCCAATCCCCCGATTCCGTCAAAAACATGGATGCGTCCAATACCTCTACCTTCAGAGTCCAGCACCTCCCCTTCCGCCCCGATGAGAAATTCCACGAATATAGATTCGACTGGACCAAAGACCGCGTTTCCTTCTTTGTCGACGGAAACTGGCTGTGGGACATGACTGATAACGTCCCCAAAGACGCTGGAACCCTCTTCCTGAACCACTGGAGCAACGGCGACCCGCTGTGGTCCGCTGGCCCTGTGAACAAGGACACAGTCATGACAGTCTCCTACATCAAGGCCTATTTCAACTCGGGAGATGAACAGAGGAAGAAGGATTACACCAAACGCTGCCCAACTATGGACCCAGCCAAGGTCTGCGAGATTCCTCATCAGAGCTCTCCGCCGACGCCGGGTGCAAATGAGGACGACGAGGCAGGCAAGACATACTTTTTCTCTCAGGACCCGAAGCATGCGCCGAACCAGACGGTCGCTGCCTCTGGTAGCATCCGTCAAACCGCCACTTCGTTGTGCGTGTATGTCCCTCTGTTCGTGGCCCTGTTTAGCGGCTTCATGTCGATATGAGAGAGTTTTGTGCAGTGCTTATTAGCCTACCTACTTACTCACCTCGGCTCTACGCCTCGCTTTCCTTCCTCTTTATTCTCCATGATTTGCGCCGTCTGGGAAGAACAGCATTGCATTATATTTCCTTGTCTCTAGTACCTACCTTATGAGGTCCATGGCTGGTGTTTGATTGATCCAAAATCTGGGTACATTGCATTGACCCCCACTTTCCTACCACATCTTCTGGATATATCAATCCTGAGCACGCTTCTCCAACTTGCGGCTCTGTTTCCCATGCTGGGCCTTACCTATTTATGAGAGTGTAGTAGCGCAGCGGAGCGACGTATGTATACCTTTTTACGCCTTTTGCCACTTTTCTTCTTTTATTTCGACAGCTGATGGTATACTTTTTTTGGTTATCAAGACCACCCTTTCTTAGTAGTGTCTAGTGTTTGGTGTGTATTCCTACCCTTTTATCACCCTTTCTTTCTTGTATAAGCCTTTGCTTTTAGCTACGGGTGCTTTTTATACCCTTTTGCTTTTTCTACTTCTACTTCGCCTTGAGCGGATGGGTTTGGGCATACCCCTTTTATCTTTATACTTAATTTTTTGCTTCGCCTACTAAGGGGTTTACGCGTGTATACCCATTTTTACCCATATTCTTCTCTCTATATGCTGTTTATCTTATTTTCTTTCCATGATGCTGTTGAGTATATTAGTAGGATACTATTTACTCCGGGGCGGCTTCCCGTTGACGTTTGTTTGTTTTGGGCTCAGGAGCGAGAGGAGTTGTTGTCACGATACCCCCAAAACCCGGGACGAAACTCTATGTCTCGGACAGGATTTCTTACCGGTGCCGAAGGATAGCGAGGCTGGCGGTTGTGGGCGTGGGAAATAGCTGCAGGAGATAAGGCTAGTGTTGCATACACAGCACAAGCATATATATCTATGGAGTTGGAGAATGCGAATGATATTTTGATATGTTATACCACGAGTCTATGCCGTCTCTGTCTCTCTCTATATTGCTCTAGAATATGGTTCTTTCCTTGGCCTATTCTAATATGCAGTCCTATAAACCTTGTCTGGATCAACATTAACTGTCACGGCATTCAGCCCTTGCCTTCAACACCACGACACTGCGACCGCGACTAGATGCTACAGTCACATCGGTCTGTTCCTACGGATTCGCAGATCTTACGGCGCCGCTTTCGCAGTTTCGTAAAACAGAGGTGTCTTACTCTCCTCTCGGAGGGGAAGTCACAGCAGCGCATCACGGACTTCCTGTTTCAGCTCTGCACGCCTGTCACGACCCCCTCCATCACTGCTGGACTTGGGCCATCCTTACTTCTGTAACTCCCCGACCTTACTACAAAATCTAGACTTTGCCTCTTAACTGTATAAGGAGTGTCTATCGTCTTAGTAATAGGAGAGAAGAGAGTAAATAAATATATTAGACAATATTAGAGGAGACGAACAAATACATATAGTACTATGAATCTCATTGTAAACGAGTACTTTAGACCCATCACCGTCTCAATCGCGACCGAATACCATTAAACACAACAGAAAACCATACTCTGAATAGCCTCAGCTGCAAAATGCACCTCAGCAACCGCGGTGGTGGTCGGGGGAAAACCCCTCGAGATACCCTATTAACGGAAACGAATGTAACTCCAACCAACTCCAGACCAATACAACTGCCCCGATACCCTGAAAACAACAACGATATCTAATTGATACACGGAAAACAATTACAGAGCCTTCTTGCTGCGAACAAAGTCCCAGAACATCAACAGGTGGCGATCGCAGCCTCTCGGAGATCCAGAAATCGACTGGAAAGCTTGTTCTGGATGTTTAAATTACCCGCATAGAATGGCTTTGACAAGACAACTACGGAACAAATATAAGGACGTGGCGGTTGACCACCAGAAGCTGGGGTTGAACAGACTTTGGATTACTGAAGAGCTATGTACATTAGAATGTGAACTGATAATTACAAAGTTTTTGTAGCGCTAACCAGATCCGGGCGCGAGGCAATGACCTGAGGACTTCATCGGGCTCTAGCTGAAGACACTGCCACAAAAAACATACCTCTGACTAATGCCCCTGAACCTACGGAGACACGCACACATCCAAAATGACGGAGAACCTACGGCTCTCTTAATAATCTATATATAACGACTGAGAAACACTAGAAACAGGTGGGTCAGAGGGGCTCCACATTCAGAGATGGATTTTACCAAGCAGGCTTCTAGGACTGGTCTCTTCGGATCGACCTGTGCTTCAAATGCAACCAGTGGGGCATATGAAAGCTTTATGTGAAAAGACGGAAACATGCGGACATCGCGCGGGAGTCCACAACATGGACAAATTCTAGAAGAAGGATGAGAGTAGGTGCGCGAGTTGCAGCTTGCCTACCCACAAGGCATGAGACCACCGTGCATGCAGCATATATCGGAAGAAGAAACAAACGGCGAATGAGAACGTCAAGCCCTCTAGCTCTATACAGATCAAGTTCAGCGCCAACAACCAGAAGAAGTAACCCAAGATCTTCTCGGGGATCGAAGGTATCCCAGTGCCCAACCTCCACCTGCGAAAACCCTTAATGCCAAGGAAAAGGACCGCAAAGGAGACCCCCTTAGGAGGGGCCTAGAAGACGGCTAGGAAGGCCAATATTCTAAGCAGAAGCAGCACGAGACCCCTCGCAGGCAAGAATAGTGAGGAATTCCAACCAGAGATTCCAAACCCACAACACGACATACCCAACTACTTAATACCCAATGAGTGGATAATAGGAGGGGATTCAACCACTATGAGGTCAAACTAGATCCGACGCAGCCTCTCGTAATTGTTCAATTTAATGTGGAATGCCAACCAAGGAGCATCGAGCGGTATCTTCGACCAATTCCACCCACAAAAGCACGATATCATTGCTGTCTAAGAGCTGTATTACAACACGTATGCAAAATCAACGAACTACTCAACCGGATTTCCACTTCTGCATACCCTTAGCAAGAGCACGAAGGTATGCTTCATGATATCTTAGGACCTCGACCTCGTAGCACGGGAGTGAGAAGGGGATAGGGGCCGCTAGGATACCTTGATAGTGCGCACAGATCGAAGCCGAATCCGGATCCTAAATGTATACAACCCAAGGATCAACGGATTACCAACGGCACGCTGCGTCCCAGCCATACATGATACAGCACGTAAGAACGATGCGGAGACGGTTGTCCTAAAAGACTTAATCTCCATCATCCCCAATAGGGTGACATACACATCATGGCGGAGCCCCAGGCAGAGGAACTCCTTCGTACAACCGAAAACAATGAGACTCAAACTCACATATCCGGAGGACATGCCAACGCGGAGAAAGGGAAATAAGGAGATTAGAACCCACCTAGTCTTCTTGAGGGAACAACTGTGGCAAAGACTCATTAAATACAAAGTCAAAGACAGTTGGGCAGTAATGAAGAACCATATACCTATTCGAATAGAAACAAACATAGGGGCGGATTGCAGCCAGCCACATGAACGATTCGCAATCAAAACCCTCGACCGAGAGAGATTCCAGGACGCAGTTAAGGCGGCCCTACAAGACCTTCAGGCTTTAGAACAAGACGCCTCCCATCAGGAAATTAATAGAAGACTTCAAAGCATCCAACGCATCCTGTCTAAGGCACTTCCAATATACTACCAAAAAGCGAAGCCGGGAAAACCAGCAAGATCCCGCTGGAACAAAGAATGTGAGGAACTCCTTTATCAGCACTGTAGAGCTCGCGAAGGAATTGTTCTAACAACCAAACAGATGAGAATGAAACCAGGTACAGAAGTTCAAAGTGGCGATGCGGAGGGGGAGCAGATAGGCATGGCAGTGGTTTATTAGAAAGTTTACTAATAGCCCTCTCACCTATAATAAAGGCCTATGGACGATGAGCAAATGGGCAAAGAAGAAGATCGGAAGAAATACTCTGGACCCGCATCTCCTCTCGATGTAATCACAGGGTTGAGTTCTACGAAGCGACAACGTAGGAAAAGCTGAGGCATTAGCAGCGGCAAGGTTCTTTCAAATACCAGAGGAAGCCGATATAAGCGTCATCCCCGCTAGATCCACCCCAATCATAGAAAACAGCCTTGGCATGAGCCCGATTGTATCGACAGAGGACGTGCGGTATACCATTAAAAGGCTACCAAAGAGAAAAGAATGCGACCCTGACCGAATCGCGAACGAAGCTATCCAGGCAGGAGGGGATCCTCCCACAGAATATATAGCCTAAACAAGAAGCGCGGGGTTCTACCAAGGACAATACCCAACAATCGGCAATATAACTATTACAATAGCCCTTCGAGAGGAAGTGAAAGAAGATTATAAGAACCCGACTAACTATCGACCGATTGCACTGGAAAACACGCTCAGAAAGGGTTCTCATAGATAAGATCTTACGGCCGATGGGAGACAACAATATCCTCCCTCTGAGTCAAATGGGAGCCAGAAGGGACCGATCGACGATATCAGCCTTTATCGCTCCTTGAAGCAACCACAAAGGCAGCCTGGACGGAAAAGACAAATACGGTCGTATCTATGCTGAGCTCAAACCTTAGCGGGGCTTTGGGCAATGTCTCACACCAACGACTCAAGCATATCTTATGACAAAAAAGGCTCCCGAACTGGGCAAGGAAGGCTAGCAGAGGATTTATCTCAAAATTGGAAGACAACACTAATTTTAAACAGATATATAAGTGACCAGATCCGCACACACTGTGGGATCCCCCAAGGCTCCCCTCTCTTTCCAGTGCTTTTCTTCCTTTTCGCCTGTGAGCTCTTGTGGGGGTTTGAGGGAGGCAGTATACAAGGGATTGACTTTGTAGATAATACAAACCTCATAAGGTACAGTGCAACCGCCAAAGAAAACTGTAGAGTACGTGAGAGAGCCTGCAAAAAATGCCTAGATTGGGCAAGGAGACACGGGATGTGCTACTCTCTAGGGAAATACAAGCTAATATATTTCTCTCGACGGCACAATAACACCAACGACCTCCAAAGCTGCATTCGCATTCCAGGTCTTTACAGTAAGCCAGTATACGAAGTTAGAGTGTAAGGGGCAGAATGTAGAGGACTGCAGATGTAAACTTTAGAAAACATGGATTGTATTCGATAGAGAGTAGAATTTAGCTTGCCACTCGAGTTCTGCTCACCTCGGCTTTAGATATCATATATCCACGGACAATACATATAAGGGATGCAAGTGATACACACGTTACTCTGAAGATACCATCGAGGTACATGACCTCTAGGCTTCAGCCCATCATATTAAGTACTAGGGTCTGGGTGGATAAAAAGATAAGCTGGAAGGAACACGCAAAGACAGCCACCCAGAGAGGCCCTTCTCAATATGAAGCTATGGCCAGGATAATTGGATCGGCTGGAAGCCTGACTTTTCAGCGCTCACAGCTGATTGTAAGTACATGCACTGCATTTGGGGACATTGTTACCTAATGATGTTCACTGTCAAGTCTGGTTTTATGTCACCATCTAACCAAGGTTTGTGAATTTGGCTGGTATGTAGGTTTAAAGATACCGAATGCGGCCATAGCCCATTTACATTTAAGCCTATATATAATGGTTGCTGCTCTTATCGACTGGAATTGGTCCGGTTTCTCACATCATGCAAAGATTTAGCAGGTGGGAGACTTACTTGGTTGCAACCGCAATGCAAGCCGTCATCCGAAGCACAGTCTCGCCCTGCTCGTTCTTAGAGATGCCGTCTCCACTTTGCAACTGCTCGACAATATCTGCAACAGCCTCATTCCACTTATCCTCATCACTCTGACTCCACCCAGTGGGAAGCATACCAAGGTAGCTCCAAGCCAACTGCGCCCACCGCTTAAGGTCCGAGATCTTCAAGTAGGAGTCTTTCTCGTAGCACTTGATCTTGTCCGATTCGAAACCGCCGGCTTCCAATGCCTTCCGCAAGTCTTTCTCCCCGGAAGTCCTCTAATGGAAGCAAGAGGGGCATCGGGCCCTCCTTGCCGTGAGTCTGCCAGTGGGCATGCTGCAGGGCTTACCATTTGGACTGCACGCCTATGAAATACGTTGAAGAAAAAAGTAATGGATAAGAAGTAGAGTAGATGTTCTATTTTATCAGTTTAAAACGGTTTCAAGTATGTAGAGGTTTTAATTTTAATTAGAAAAAGACTGTCCAAATTAACGGCCAAGACGCCGAGCTTGTCTCTTCGCTCCGGGTCTTAGTGGTATGGTTGGATTCGTCGCTGTCGTGGAAGAGCCACATATAACAAGCTGCGGCTAAGAGAGCCGCTGCATTTGAGTCTATGACTCGTATATGCGCTTCCATACGGGGCCCGTCAGTGCAGCTCTCAAAACTACTCTATTTAGCAGCCATGAAACCGATCATGACCCATGGCGCACAAGTTTGGGCTATTCAAGCGGACGTTTCAGCAATTGCCCTATCTAAAACAGCCCAACTGCAGATAATTCAAAATAAATTCCTTTAGAAGGTGCTTGGAGTATACAAGAGGACCCTACAGCAGCAATAGAGAAGGAAAGTGAAACGATGCCAATCGATCTATATCTGGAATCACTGGCAAAGAAAAGGGCAGCAGTGACTACAAACTATCCGGTCACAAATCTAATCAAGGAGAATATTGAAAAGATTTGGATAGCAGCTCGGAGAATTGGAAAGAGCTATAGAAGGGGACGTCCTACCTGCCAGGTTGAACAACCCGCCACTGGAATCGATCCGCTTCGATCTAGAGCGCAAGAGGCAGTTGAAAAATATGAAGGTTTTAAAAGAGCTGGCTCTAGATCAAAGCAAGGCAGAACAATCCAGGACTACCGCAAACGTATAGCTATCGACAAGGCAGTGTCGGCGGCATGGAAAGAGAGGTGGCAGCGGGAAGCCAATAAAGCTGACCGGAATGCAGCCACCTGGGTAGGGGGTGGGAAAGCTAACCGCTACATCTCTATGACGGTCTTCCTAAACATGAGGCAACTGCAGTCTTTCTACTTCGTACTGAAGTCCTTGGACTAAATGACTGGCTAGCGAGGATTGGAGTTCCGGGAATCACCCCAGGCTGTCCGTGTGGGACCGGACGGCAAACACTCCAACATATCCTGGCGTTCTGCCCCAACTACATCCAGCCCCGTGCGAATCTTCTTTTAAAGACAGGCACTACAGAAATGGCTCCTAGAAACAAACATTCTGGAACACTTCCAAGTTGCAAGGGCTATTACAAAAGAGAATACAAGGGACTGGGCCCCCTTCTAACTAACCCAGGCCGTGTCATAATAATCTCTCTGTTGCTTGAGCGGCAGCACTGGCAGATAGGGAACAATAACTAGTAGCTGGTGAAACAACTCACCATAGCTATATTAGAATGATTTAGGGTGAGGAAAAGGCAAATATTTTGGACGTTGGAGGGAGACTCCTCTAGTGTCAGGTTTACTTTGCTCTACACATTGATATTACGTGTTCATAGACCCGATTGGGAACCAGGTAGTACGTTAAATTGAATTATAATAATAATAATAATGTTCTGTTTAAA